>JAPMOR010058131.1:119966-142257 GCA_026543865.1 Argiope aurantia | reverse complement strand
ATAACTAAACCACATATTTATTTATGATCTACCCTTTAAATCAAACATCATTACCAAAATAATAACTAAACCACAAGTTTATTTATGATTTTATTATCTTTTTTCAAACGATTGTTATGAAATAAAATTCATCTAAAACTGTCCCGCTTTCGCATCGGCCGTACTCGTTTCACTCGCAAACATCTTTTGTCTCGTAAAATAACATCCATGTGCACAGCATGCATTACAGATTTTACAGTAGCACATAATGAGCGTTTTACTTTTCATTCTCGATACATGACCTATTTTAACTCATCACACATTAACATGTAGAAGTTGTCAGGAGAATTTCCCTATCAACATCTTTTTTTCTTTTTTTAAAATTTTTTAAAGGTCTTTGATTTCTATCATTCTATATAGGTTCGATTTCTTTCCGATATTTGCTTTTATAACTTCCATCTCGTGTGTTTGTTTACATTTGTTACAATGAAACATTGTTGCATTAACTCAGCTAAAATTGTCCTTTCTCTGACGCAGTTTCCTTTCAAATTCTGTGATTTCTGCAATATAACTATTTTTGTTTCCATTAAACAAAAGCAACATTTTTACCAACTAAGATCTCAAATATACGCTAATAGAGGAAAACGTAAACTAGAAAACGAGAAGATGGGACTTCCGGTTTTATATAATTTCAAAAGCGGGTTTTTGTTAAACTAACTTTTAATTTAAGCCATGGTCTTCATTTGTCACTACAACTTGACATTGAATGATTAAAATTGCAAAAAATTAAATCCCAAGAAAAGTGGGGAAACCAGAACTCCGATCAACTCAGAAATGAAGTTTGAATTCAATTAGTTAGGAAGGAATTAATTTTAAGGACACGAATAAATTGAATTTACTACATGTATACATATACGAAATTGAATAGCCGGCATTTCAATAATATACTACCTGAGCTTTAAACTGATACATTTAGAGAGATAGTATGTATTTAGAGGATATCTGTGGTTGGCTCTGGGTAATTATTTTGAATACTTAGTACAAGACGATGTATAAGTCATGTTTAAATTATGTAACTACGAATGTATGTACGAATAGTCCGAGTTTCGCTTTGATTCAGAAATATATCAATTTCATTGTATATTAAACTGCTATGCTCGCATGAATATATGCTAAGGTTGATTTCATGAATTTTTCTGACTGAACAACATGTAGAAAATCGTAGCAAAGTTTAATTAAATTGAATGATTGCATAAAGATGTATTTAGTTACAAAAAATTACTCCCATATGTGTGGCAATGGCGCTAATAAATTAATATCAAAACTTATGGAGTGCAATTATTCCTTTGTTGTTTCAAACAATTATTATTAACCCTTAATTGGGGAGGTGAAATTTTAGGACTTAACTGGGGAGGTGCGGTCTACGAGACCGCATTTCATTTACACTCAAATTAAATTTTCTAATTAATGTATTAGTATGAAAAACTGCCAATATATTTTGCAGATATTTTTCTTGATATATAGATATGTTTTAGAAATTTTCCAAAATATATTATCATTGAAAAAAGTAAATGCGTTAGAACATACATTTTCTTCTCAAATTACATGTTACAATAAATAATATTCTTGAAAAAGATTATTACTTTTTAAATCATATTTATTTTACAATATAAGGTATATAGAAAACAATATAATGTAAAATTCAATAATTATATGAAAAATAAAAAATAAATGACAATGGGTAAAATTGGTCCTTTTTTTATCGGCTTGTGTGACTTTCATAGCACGGCTTTCTAGGGTATTTTAAATATACAGATTAAGAACTAGTATAAAATCCACCTATAAATTCTGTATATATATCTCTTGGTACATTAATATATTTTATAATTTTTTTAAAATACATTATCACTAGAAAAATTAATTATATTTGAACATACATATCAAAATCAGTTGAATGCGAACTTTCATCTAAAAACTCTTGTATACAATTATCCTTATCACTAAAATGACTTCCAGCTTCATTAAAAAGTGTCTGGAACACTGCTTCATAATAGGATCAGTAAACTGGATGGTATTTCGGGGCCCAAGTTTTAGCGGCATCTGCTAAGCCTTGTATATCACTGGGACGATAACAGGGAGATGCGGTCTTAAAGACCGCGCTCGAAGAAATTACTGAATTATTTTAAAGAGCATCTGCTGAAATCGGTTGAAAAAGGTACGTGTATTCAAAGTCATAAAACAGGAAGCTACAGGGTCAATCCATTCAATTGAGCTAAAAATAGAATATGGCTGACAGAAAAATAATCGCTAGCGGTCTCACAGACCGCACTTCCCCAGTTAAGGGTTAATATGTCTAAATTTTAAAATTTTTAATAGAAAGTGTTTTGATTAAAACACAATGGGAATCAAATGTCCAATTTATGAAATAAAGTTTTTCTTAACTATAACTTTTTTATATAATTTTGTATTAATGATGCATACATTTTTCTGCCATATTTCCCGAATTGACCATGATTTGTTAGCCAGTCTTTGCTTTTTTTACCTGTGATTTATAATTGGTTTTAAATTGAGGACCAATATTTCTGTTCGATGTTCTTGTCTAATTTGGTTCAGAAAAATGTCTGGGATATCAGTTCTTCATCAAATCTTTAGTTGTTATGAAAATCTTACTGTGATAAACTGAATAATTTAAACTTAACAACACAGTTTTTTTAAGAATGTCCGTTTCAAAAATATGTTCCGGAATTTAAAAAACAATTTATGGTTTTTTATATAGAATCATGATGTTGTGGCGGATTTGCGATGAGCGAGGATAGAACCTGGGACCTTGTGGTTCGCAACCAAGTAACATGACCACAATACAAAAGCAATTGCTCGTGTAGCGTAGCTGTTAACTGGCTTATAAACTTTCACCACAGACTCTCCCTCCAGTGAGTCGGAGGTGAGACGAACGATATGTTTTTGAAGAGTGGTGCATTAAATTTTATGCTAGGTTTTCAATGGCATAGCTCAAATGTGCTCGTGGAATATCCTTCTTCAGTATTTTACAATTTAAATGTAAAGAGTGAGAAGCCAATTCTTTATCTAATTCGAAATATTCATTTTAAAATAATTTGGTCAGTTAATTATATAAGACTACTCAAACGATCTCTACATTTTTTCCCCTCCATTTGACTCCAAAAAAGCCATTGAATGCTTTAAATAAAACGTTCCGAACAGAGATAGGCTGCTGAAAGCCTGAGTGAAACAGCACATTTTTCACTACATTACCGAAGTTGCACTTCTTTAAGAATGCTCGCTTTCTCGATTTCTTTGGAATAAGACGTTTACTATCACGGCTCTACCAGCATCCTGGCTTTTATCCAAATAGCTGACCATGCCATTTTTTCAAGTTGTGGGATCACCTGGGTATTTTTTCGTTCATATAGAAGTATTCCTTCTATCATCTTTTGGTGAGTTATCAACATGGAATAAGCAATCCAATGTATGCTTTACCTCTAAACACTTACTGAAAGATAGCAGTATGACGAATTTACTTGTCATGCCCTAGGTGACGGTAGCACTAAATCCAAAGGAGGAAGAAAAAAAACCATAGTTTTGGCGATAAAACAAGATTTGTAGTTGCGCTGTGCTCTGTAGGGCAATGTTATAATTTGTTATGAAGTGTGAAAATTTTTTGAAAAGTTCTTGTTATCAATTTGATTTTCGATCATCGATGTACAATACACGGAAATATATTTTCATTTCTTTTGATTTATCTTACTGCCAAAATGGGATTTTGTTTTGTTCTTGAAATTAGCAAGAATAAAAAATTACTGATTTCAATAGAAAGAAGATTTTTTATTGTAAACTCTCGCTGTTACTGTGGTATGTGGTATAAATATTTTTAGAGCTTATTTTTATTAAATATATTTGATGGTCATGTTGTACCCAATCTATCTTACTGCCAATATTATATATGTTTTAAAGTTCAAATCTCCACTCAAATACAAGATAATAAAGTGACTATCTCGATTTTTAGGTAGATTTCTGATTGCAGTAACTTTAATTTGAAATGCTTTTAAAGAGCAAGATGATTTGCAAAACGAAGAGTTTGGATGTATATCTTCGTTATATGAATTGAATCTCTTGGACACATCTTAGATATTTTATTTCAGAGAATGTTGCTTTAAAAATATCAATTGTAAATGCTTAAAACATGGACGAAAACAATAAATATTCTAATGACTGATCAGTGAAAATAGCAGTTAATACTATTTTACTAGTTACAACGATGCATTATCGAATTTTCCCTTACTGCAAGCTTAAGCTGCCACTAACTGCATTTTTTTTATTTTACATGTTTTCATCACTTTAACATGATATTAATTTTATACTGACAAAATATGTCGTACATTGTGTGGTGTTTTATTCAAAAATTATTGAAAATTTTTTACATGGCATTCTTTATTTTGATTTGTAGATAGACCCAAAATAGACTTGTAGTTACTCTACAAGTAATAATATAAATGCTGGCAAGAAAACAGAAAGATAGTGAATTATTAGGTAAATTGCTGAATGTTTTTCATGTCAAAAAATAATTAAAAGCAAAAATTAAATATTATGTTTTTATACCATTATTTCAACGTATTTTAAAATGTGGGAGGCATTTTTTAACATGGTGATTTTTTAAGCTAATATTCTTTCTATACATTTCATATTGTAAAAATAATTGCACAAATTTTGACTAAGGATTCATTTGAGTTAGACAAAAAAAAATATCGCTGATAAAGGTATTATTACAAAAAAGTTTAAATCCATTTTTTCTGCAATTTTATTATACCCTTTCGTTTCAAGAAATGTTAACAACTTTAAAATCTCACTTTACTATAAGCAAGCTTATATATGCGCATTAAACGACCTGAATATATATTTCCATTTTGTCAAAATAGTAATAAAATACATTTATTTCTAAAAAAACACATTTTTCTGAACTTTATCGCCCTCATTATTAAGGGCTGATCTTTACAATCATGTTTAAAAAAAAGCCCAGTTTTACTTCCTTTTATATAATAGATAATGCGAACAAAGAAGAAATACCATGTGTAAAAAAAAAAGTTAAGCAATCATTAATTAAAGAGTCCGCTGCAGTTAGTAAATAAAGACAGAATAGAAAAATTCTACCTTTTTTTTTTACTTCATATTGATTTTCGTTAAACGAAACGCCAGTGGAGCGGCGTTAAATTCAATATAGCAATAGAGAAATCAGATATGGTTAATTGCATATTTCGCTTGGCTATTTTATTCCTACACCAACCAACCATCTATTAGTTAAAAAATATCATTGGAGACTGGACGATTGTGCTCTTGGTCGCCAGGTAGCTGTAGATGTGTGACAAAGTGTTACTTTTTCAGATAATGTGGTTTCTGGTTTCGGCAGGAAATATTTATCATTGAAATTATATGTCTTTTGAAAAGTGTTCTTTTTTAATTATAGTCTAATAAAATTTCTGAAAAGTATTCAATGTTTGTAAAATAAACTATTTTTTGAAGACGCCTGTTAGCAGCTAGTTCTGGGGCGGATTTCAGACTAGTCAGTTGTCTAGGGGTAATGGATTGAAAGGAATTTCAGAAGAATTTATTTAAGAATATTTGAAGCCAAGGAATAACTTGATATGAAATGCTCATGCCTAATTTTAAAATAAATAAATTTGCAAAATATAAATTTTATGAAATATAAAATATTATAAAAGTATAAAATATAAAGAAATTTGAATATTGGGATATTATAAACATTGCATTAAATGTAAGTGTTTAGTTTTTTTTAACAATTTCGTTACTTTCACTTATTTATTACAGCGTTAATAGACCCCAAGCACTGAAATAGCATAATGCACTAATTTAGGTGTTGCGCAGTCATGAGACAGATAAACAAATAAATACAAATATATTTTCACAAAAGAATTATTCTGAATTAAAATAGTGTTGCTACGATAAAATCTCCAAAATCGGTGTGTGCGTGTGTGCGCGCGCGCGCGCGAGTCTAACAAATTCGCCAAAGCCGCCAGATATTTTGTCAAGCTCGGGAGTTACTGATACAACATCCGTTTAGCAGTTTTTAGAACTATCTGTAAAACTATTTTCCTTCTCAGTAGATTTATTAAGCAGTGAAGCAACATTACCAATTCGTAACATTATATTGATTAAATGACAAATTTTATAATATCAGACTAAATGAAACAGTTTAATTGAAAGAAGGTATCATAATGTGTATTGTTTCACTGAGCCACAAAATATCTAAATACTCCCCTGAATTAATTTTTGCATTAATTAATTCAATGAAGTATTAATTTTAATTAATGAAGCTTTAAACCTGTTAAGCATTAATTTTAATTAATGATGGCTTATAAAATTAAATCCGTTGAGCATTAGGAAACTATTTATAGGAAGTGGTTGATTTATGTTCAGAAAAATATAGGGATTTTATGTAATTTTTTTTCTAATTTTTAAATAAAGTATGCTTATAAGTATTCGGCCACTATCAAGGATTTCTATATGCTGCCATAAGAAACAACCTTATTTAATTAATTAAAAAAAGAACGCAGAAGCGTTTGTTTTGCAATTATTCACTGAATATAATTTTTCAGGTTTAAATGTTTAGAGAATCTCTCTTAAAATTTTATTATAAGTACAGAGTACGTTACGCCCAGATAGAATCAGGAATAACATTTCATGACGAGATTTTTGAAGACAAAACAGGATATCGCGCCATGAAGACGAAAGTTTTGATATTTTTGAAGTGTATATATTTTGACGCGCAGTATATTAACATTCATATTAGTATGAATTCATAACATTGTTTTCTTTTGGAATTAATGAAAAAAAGAGATTTTTACTATTAACTCTAATAAATACTAAATGAGGTACCTGTTGAATGACCACTGGCTTTGTCGCCAAATTTGGGAAACATTTGGCAATTTGAATATTCAGCGACTTTGGTAACAAAGGAAAAGGACTGAGATTACTTGAGAATTTGGGGGATAACTCCATAAGGAGCCATTGTTGTAGCCCAGGGGTGGCGAACCTTTATAGATCAACGTGCCATTTTTTTCTAAAGAAATGTTTAATGAGTTATAGACGTGCCGTCAAATAATTTTGGCTTGTGAAAATAATAAAACTAAATACAAACAATTCTTTATTTACTACGAAGAAATACATTTTACACTGTATAGTAGTAAAGGTTTTAGTTATACGCGTAATTCAAATTAAAAGTTACATTATTGTGATTTCTTTTGTTGCAGATTAAATGACAACTTATATTAGGATTTCAAGATGTTACTTTTCTCAGAATGCATGCTGAATTGGAGTCATCTGCCAAACGGTTTCTAAGCGAGTCTTTAATGTTATTCATCTCTGAAAATAATGACTCGCAGGCATAGGTGGATGAAAATATGGTTAAAATAGCATGTGCCAGCTTCTCCAAACAGTTAAATGAGCCTGGAACCGAATCCCATGTTTCCAAAATTTCGTTACTGGCATTTTTACTTATATTGCTTGTTAATCTTTCTGTTTCAATCAATTCCAGCTTTTTCCTTGTTTCAATAAATTTTTGAATCCATATTGAACTAGACTGGAAATCAGTCTGTTGCATTTCAAATTCTTCAATTTCCAACTAATATAATTGGGACAAGTTCAGTTTATCAAATGAAGTCACATCAGGCAAGGCACATAATAAACACAAGGCACAAATAAATTCTTCAATTACTTTTTCTTCGTCTGGTTTCTCATGTACACCTAACTCTTTGATATATATTTTTTTCAAATTTAGGAAATACTTGTAGTTTTTTTTAATAATATTGTTCCTAAAATATGCAATACAGCTTCAAAAGCGTGAATGAAATCCATCATAACGATAATTGTTTCATTTGTACCTTGAAGCTTTAGTTTCAATTCAATGAAATGTTGGCATATGTCTGTAAAAAACATCAATTTTGAGAACCACATACCATCTAACAACTGTGGATATTGTTCAGTATCCCCCTCTTTTTGTAGAAACAGGTCTGATTTCTTCCAAGCAGTCAATAAATCCTTGAAGTACGTTCCCGCGGCTCAACCAGCGAATATTATTATACATTAGTAAGCCATTATACACCTAGTTGACTTCATCCAACAAAGCCTCAAACTTTCGCTTATTTAAAGCCTGCGAAGATATGAGGTTGACTATTTTTGTGACTAACGCCATTACATTATCAAGAGATGTTAAACCACTCTTCGGACGCAAGGCTTGTTGGTGAATAATGCAGTGGAGTTCAAGAATCGAATGCTCTACTCTGTTTGAAATAAACAAATGAAACCATTTTTTTTTTGCCCAACATATTTGGAGTACTATCAGTTACTTCGGGAATTCTTTTCAAATAATTTTTTTTTCTCAGAACGCTATTTTTTTAACAGCCATACAAATATCCGTGCCATTTTTTAAAAGGAATGTTAACACTCGCGTTTGTTCATAATACTTCATAGTGAACTTTCTTATTTTGAACTAAAATGCAAACCGTTTTGATCGGCGGCGTGCCCAAAATATTGTGTCGAGTGCCATCAATGGCACGCGTGCCAAGGTTCACCATGCCTGTTCCAGCCATTGTTCTAGAACTTTTCATACTCTGTTATGGAGGTTATAAAAACTCGATAGCCACAGTTAGTCATAAAGTAGTCGAATAGAGATGCGAGTTGCTGCTTTGCGCCTTATGCTATTGCGGATTTTTGATAACGATTTATATTTTCATTTCTGTAATTGTTGTTTTGTGTGCGCCTCGTCTGTGTCTTGTTAACTGTTTTTAGTGTAGAAACAAAGCAATTTCAGAACTTGTTGGATTTTTCATCAAGCACCTATCAGACAGTTTTTCCGCAACATTATATTCTTGTACAATGATTAATTCTAATCAATACACTTAGAATAATATAGTACACTTCCACATAGTATTTTGAACATGACATGGAATAATAAAATAGAAAAGTAAAATGATCTTTGGCGAGCAAAATAATTTTGAAATACTTAGAAAATGATTCAAAATAAAAGAATCGCCAGTACATCCGCGTTCGAAAAGATAAAGGAACTTTCGAAAAAAGCAGCCACAGATTCACACATAGCATAATGTTAGAGAATTTTTGAAAATAATGTATTTTTGAGTAATTATTGAGTTTTATAATTCACACATGCCTTATCAGATAAAGCATTTTATAAATTAATTGTATCAGATATTAAATCTGTAATCATTTAATCACTAGGACCAAATTTTTTTAATTGTCCCATTTAAACTCTAAGAACGAATTAACTCAAATTAGGTCCTTGAGCGGTTAATACTTGATAATTTCTCTAACTCATACATAAAAAAAGGTGTACCTTTATTGTCTGTGAAAAAAATCTAATAAGGTGTTATGCAACAATAATTATTTCTTATTTGAAACGGATTCCTGACATTTAATAGCAAATGCATCTTTCAGAGATCAAACATTTTTCAGATGTCGAAACCTTTCACTAGTAACAAAATTCTCCCTAGCAGCAAGCATTCTCCCCTTCCCAATTTAAATGGACTAGCCGCTTGCCCTGTCCCTATATTAAGCATCACTAGTGACACGATGTCGGATCTCTCTCGGCAAATATGTGTGTCATAAATATTCTGTTTACCTCTGGGTGCGCTATTAATTGACATCGTTCATGAGGAATGGGAAGAACGATCCGCCTGGATCGGAATCGACATTCCCGAGCTTTTATGATATATGGTATCATGAGGCATGTCCTATATTTGATATGTCTGACTTGTTGCTGGAAGATTTGTTTGTTATCTGAATGATGTAAGCTCTGCAAATGTATCTGTGTTTTGTAATTCATATTTTTATTTCTTCGCATATGTTGTATGCATGGATGGATTTTTGTAACCGCTAGAGATTTTGATAAATCTATGAATCTTAGATGTTTCTGAGTTGTGGAAAACACTTTTTGATATATTTCTGTCTAAGAATATAATATCTAAAGGAGCGGCAAACGTCTCCCCGAAACTTTCCCACACATAAAGGTGTTATCTCTCTCCTTAGCCACTTAAAATTGTCACTTTGCGCAACATCGTGAAGGCTTCGAGGTCTCGGATTTTTATTTTTAGTGTTCCATATATATGAGTTGCATACTTCTTAGTTTAATAAAAAAAAATCGAAATTCTGTATTATACTCTTGTTATTGGCGAATAACGTCCTATTAACGAGCCATCTTTGGCGACTTCTTTTCTTTTTGTGATAATCCGCTGGCATGGGGTTAATACATAAGGGCCAGAATGTTCTATATGTATTTTGTATACCAAATATTTCGCAATACAATAATTAGCATCACATTTTAAAATTCATTTATTTATGGCATTACGTTTTGGCGTTATCGTGTTCATGAAACTCACGAAAGCGAAAATGCAGACTGACACACTGTGAACACTTTAACGGGTTTCATTCGAAAAATAAATCTACAAATTTGGTGTACAGACAGTAATCGAATTTCACTCGGCTGGTTCAAAGCATTTTTTCATGTTATGCTGTTTACAGAGAGGCAGGAAGTATTCCAAAAAATTTTTTTTTGATCTCTTAAATTTCTGTAACATGGATATTCTTTAAAGTCTCGAATTTGATTTTTTTAATCATTACAGTACTTTTTATTTGTATATTTCGTATTCGAGAAAATAAAAATGCATGGATCTAAAAGAATGAAATATGGTGCATGGTCTTTACAGCAAAAATCCGAATATCTTTTGCATTGCAAAAAAAAAAAAATCCCAGCAAAATAGGTTTACTCTTCTGTTGCTTGATTCCGGCGCAATAATTCATAAACTTATTGAATTTGACGGACAAACATTAACACTTTATTACCTTCCAAAATTGATCTTCATACCAAGATTGTAGATATTTGTAATTTTTATTATCATGTAGCTCTATCCACTCGCTGTGATGCTCTCAAGCATTTCATGGTTTTCCATCATTTCCGCAAAACTCTCATGTAAGTAGCAATGCCTATATATGATCCTATTTTCCCCTGCATAGCAAAGGGTGAAAACCACATATACGTAAAGTCGTATTAATTAGGTATCTTTAAAATTAAATTCAACATTCTCAAATTGGAACAGTGAAAATGGACATTAGTAGATGCCATGCTTTATGCAGCTTACAACAGATTTTCCATTACATTTCATGCGATTATTCAAATTTACATCTTACTTTCAAACTGTTGTATATTGTTAAACTGTAATTCATGAGATGATATATACTAGCGGTTCTTGCTTTTATATCAACACTTATACTGTTTGATTCAGTATTCTATATCATTCAGGGGAGAAACACTGAAGAACGAGCGCATTTCCGGATTTCTTCGTCATTCTTTGACCTTGATTTTCGGCCTATTAGATATTTTTTTTTTATTCAACTTTTTCCCCACGTGTATGTGAGTATCGTGTCGCTTCTGACAGTGTTGTTTTAATTCAGTCCAGTGTTATTTTATTCTTAAGTGTAAACATCTCCTTTTTTTATCTTTCCTCTCACTCCTATTTTGACGAATTAAACCCACCCTAACGCATGCGCAAAAGTGCGAAGGGTATTAGAATCCGTTGTCAAAATATATGTGTTGATATTTTATTTATTGATACATGATATTTTGATATAGAAACGTTGAAGTGATTTAAGAATTTTCTGGAATATAATAATTTCTACCGGTAGTTACATACCAAATCACACAATTATTTAGAAACAAAAGTGTTCCTTTTATCAGAGTCATTTTCAGAAGTTTTAATATTTTAGTATTTCATAGCGTGTAATTATTAAATGAGCCGACTATAATTGAAAGAGAAATTTTCTAAATTACTGATTAAAATTCAATCTGGATGATAAATTCTTTCTACCTTTCAAAGAATATTCTTCGAAGTTTAGAAATTTTATTGATGAATACAAACTAAAACATTTTTTAAACCATAAATTTTATGTAACTGAAGATTCTATTTTGTATTACATGATGTTTAGAATGACGATCGCTATTATAAGTAATAAACATCTGAATATGATATTCATAATTGAATTCTGCTGAAGGCTAATTGAATTCGACGGGTAATCATTTCCCTTGATTGGTTGAGTCGGAAAACTGTGACTGATAGAAACTGTGATTGCGAAAAGCTTATTCAGAATATATTGGCATTTACAAATATGCCAATATATTCATGGTGTATTAACAAAAATATTTTATTCGATAATTTTTTATTAACTTTGTCTTGCTTTACAAGAGGCTCATATACAGGAACTCAAGATTCAATAAAAAGTTGTTAAATGTCAATGAACTTGTGAATCGGAGTAAGTTAACTTTTCAAAGACTGAAATGATTGAAAATCGTCGTATAAAAAGTTATTTACAAGAGCTTAGAAATTTAATAATAATGACAACCTGATAATTACATATGAAACAACATGAGTATTATTTTGAAATTTTCATAAACTTTTGATGCAATCTCCATTGTTATGTGCAGCATGTTTCTGGCGATATGAGAGTTATAGATTAATAATAGAGTAATAGAATAATTTGTGCTGACGGTTCAACTAGAAAGATCTATCGAATAATGTGAAAAAGTTCAGTAGCAACCAGTGACAAATTTTTTTCCCTGGATTTATTATGATTATGATTTTTGCTGCAATAATTATGATATGGACTCAAAGAAGAAAAAAGTTCATGGCAATTGCCACTGAGATATTCCAGTTCATTTTAAAGCGAAAGATAGCATCATTTGACCTGTGGACGGAATTGTTACCATTTTAGGTATTCTATGACTTTAGCACCGCTGGCGACTACATTAACGTACTAAAAGCGTTTCAAGCTAGCACCTATCTTGTATTGTTGTAATTATACAATTAATGATTGCCACTATTAAATAGCCAGTCGTTATTTATAGCCTGCCCTTATTCTCTTTATATTAAACACAAATCAAAAGTTCGTAAAGCATAATTTTGACGAATTAGCTACTGATTTTTAAATTCTCCCAGACGAATGTATTTGTTGAGAAGATGGTAGGTGGGAAATGGAGAGAAGGTCTAGTAAAATTAATGGGATTGTAAGACATATGATTTTGCTGAAGTTTGCGAATATTCCTATTGATCATTTCTTGAATCGAATATTTATTGATGAATACAAACTATTGGCGATAAGCGAGGATCGCACTTCCAACGTTTGAATTCGTAGCCGAATAACATGACCGCAAGACAAAAGTAATTACTCATGTCATCACAAATATTATCAAAAAGGAAATATAGCCAAATTTGCTAAACTTTGGTTCTTGTTCCTCACCTAATTTATCAAAATACACTCCTATTATTTTGAATAATTTTTACGTGATAACCATTGATTCTTGAAAGCTGGACTATATAACACTCAACACACAAGTTCTTTGATATGTTTATTTGAAATGCTGCCATTTTACTCTTTAAAATATTAAGCTGTTAACATTTAAAGTTGATCATAAGAATTTAACGCATGAAGTATTTGATTTATTGACAAAATATTTCATTTGCTCATTTTATATTTCACTTTTTGCAACCTTAAAAACAGGTTCTGAAAACCAAAAAAATGAAAGAAAAAACCTCACCTCCACGTCGTTTTCTCTTTCAAAATATCTTTTTATTCTCTTATTTCCTTTTTGTGGGATGTCTGCAATCAATCATGTTTGTAAGAAAGTTTTGAAAAGTAGAAACCGAAAAATGGTTTTGCCAAGTTTTTTTCCCACTTTACCGTCTCGTATTCATCTAACTCGGCCATATCTTTCTTTTACAGGAATTCGAAACTTCATATCTGTTTTATGACATTTGACTATGATTGAAAAGTTTATGGTTTGTTGTTTGACATAGAAAGGCCAGATAAATCTTTCAAAGTATTGAATAAAGTTTTCAAGTACGAGTATTTAATTGAAAATCCTTTATATTTGTTTACGCTATATTTAGTTTTGTTGTCTGTCAAATTTTTTTCTTGTTGTTAAAGAACTGTCAGAATTTATTTTATTTCAGCCATTTTTTTCAGTTTCTGTAGAAAAAGGATTAAATAAAGTAATTTCTTAAATTTTTTTATCATAGAAATATTTTTTGTTTCGACAAATAATTTTATTTAATCCCGTTTTTTTAAATAAAAAAATTAAGAATATAAATAATAAAGAATATTTTTAAGAATATATATTTTGAATATGGATACTGTAAAATTATTCTGGAAATAATAAAAATTAAAAAATATGCTCTAATTAATGTACCAACAAGTATTAAAATATGTTTTTAAAAAAATATTTTAACGGATACAAGAGTCAGAATAGTGTGAGGTCCTGATATAAATATTTTAAATTGAATTTAAAATCGCATAAATGATATATTTTGTTCATTGATAAATGTTTTATAACTTTATATTTAACGGTATTTGTTGTGACTTAATTTTTGCTTCATTTGATTTTCAATGTGTCAGTACTTATTATTGAAATTTCAAAAGATTACATGTCTTCGTTTTACCTGTGAAACATTTTGTTAAAGGTTGTCATTTAAAGAAAGGTTTTTGGATTAGCATCTTTCTAGATAGGAATCAAATTTTCAACTAACAATAATTAATACCTATATCAGTTTCATTTCATCTTTAGATTTAAAACTAAATTCTCGCTTCTAATTCTCGTTCAATAACATCACGTTTTTTAAAATCATTTTTTTAGATTTTTGTCGCTGATTTCATAATTCAATAGTGTAATTTTTATTTAATACTGATATTAATATTTCTGATCTCTACTCCTGATGGTACTTTTCATATGCAATCTAAATTAAACCAAGCATAGAAGCAAGATTCATAGTTAACTTCTTCAAATAGTAATGCATTGTATTATCGTCGGGGACACATAACATGTTAAGTTTAAAAGCAGTAATCAAAAGGGATTTATAAATTATTTGTATGTGGAATTATTTTTATTTTATTTGTGGGTGGGATTTCAAAAGTATACGCTTTAATTTAACTCGATGCATAATTCTTTTAATGCAATAAAGTTGATTATACTAAAAGTTTCTTGTAACGCCTAACTTAGTTGCAATAAGTTCAACTGTGCGATTTCAAAAATTCTACATCGTTCCATATTTTCTACGGCAAAAACCTTCATAGATTCTCTCTGCCATAGCTATTGTGTTAATTTATCCAATTTTTATTTCCTGTGAAATTTTTGGATAGCTGACTGTCTCATCAATGAACATCTGCCCATCCCTCCCACATACATATCATTGCTGATATAAATCTCTAAAACACCATTGTACTTTCACTATGGGAGATAGTTCTCCAGCTACGACCACAGTTCCAATTTCTCCAAGTTTTGTTTCAAATGAAAGTACATGGCGTCGAAATATCTCATTAGTAGTTCTAAATCACCCACCAAATCCCAGTTTCAAAAAAAAAAAAAAAGACATTTCGATATTTATACTAAATGAGAAAAAAAATTAAATTTGATATTCCCTCAGCGTCGATAAATGTATCCATTATTAAACATTTTATTTTATTTGAAAGCTTGTTTCTATATACATCATTAATAGTCAAATGTCTCTCTACATTCTGCATTTCTTAGGGAAATTCCAAAATAAATTTAATCTCAACCACCAGAAGTGATCAGTTGGACTGATTTCGCCAATTAATTTCACAATTTTTCAAACTTAGCTAATTAACAATATTGTTCTTTGTTTAATGTGCAAATACAATCTAAAATAATCCATTCATTTTTTGAGAAAATATACAGTTCTTGAAAGTCGATTGTGGTTACTAAATTAATGTTATTAATATTTTGAGTGATCAGCCATTCATCTTAAATATCTGCATATAAATAACACATGTTTTACAACTTCAACTTACAAGAAAACTTGCTTCCCTAGGAAATGGAAATCTCGGTTGTAAAACAAAACTCCTAATCTCCATTTCAAACAAAAAGTGACTGCTTTGAAAGCCTTCCAAGAAACATTGAAAGCTCATTTTCTAAAATATGAGATCCATAATCCTCAAAATTCTCTTTCCAAGTGCAAACAACGGACTATTCGACATCGAAGCGGCGGCATCTTTCAACAAACGTCAGGAGCAGGATCATAAATACAGCAGTCGAACGAGGGAGGGATGTTGGATGTCAACACAACCGGGCAATTCGGGACTAACGAGGCATAAATCCCACAGCTCTAATGGCCGCTATTCAACTTTTAAGGGAGACGCGCAACTTATTGTATAGGGCAGAATGTATTATTCAAACATCCCCCTTATTCAAATATTCATTTAAAATACGTAAGAGAATCGACGGCATTATTAACGGTTGCTTGGTTTTTATCCCTTTTATGTTTGAATGCAAGAGTGCCACTATGTTACTATGGGAATATTTCTCTTATATATGCTTTTAAAATTGAATTTCCAATAAGATATTTTGTAGAGTTTTGGGAATAAGTTATGATTTGTTTTAATAAATGTCAGGAGAAAGTGTTTGGGGAGCATTCCAGAAGATAGCGAAATGCGTTAAATTCAGTTACGGTTGAAAATATTCATTCTCACAGTAGTTTTTTTTTAATAGGTGATTATTGATATGTGCAAATGAAAAATAATGAAACATGTACAAATAAAAATAGGTTTAAAAAATCTCTTGGAAAATAATGATTTGTTTTGTTATTATTTTGTTATAATTTTTTTTCTTTTTAATAATTGGGCAATTATGTTTTCTTATACATAATTGAAAAATACAAATGAAGAATGGTTAAATTATTCTTGAAAATATTTGAACTAAAATAATGAGGCAAATCTGCAATTTGATAACTAACGTTTTTCTTCAATTTTAATCCTATTTGAATTGCCTTATTATTGTACAAAATTCAATAGAAATATTTTCAAAATTATTCTTGAAAAAATATATTCTTAGACCACCACAGTTTATGTGAGTGACTAAACTTATTCTAAACATGTAATTAAATATTGCTCTATATAATAGGAAGCACATATTTTGTTGGTACTGTCTTTTTATTTAAAATATTTCGACACTCTGTTTACATTTTAAATTTTTATTAAGGTATGAAAAAAAAGATTATTTTTCAGCTGTTGAATATGAAAAGGCGAATGACGGAAGCAGTTATTACAGGAAAACTTTCTCATGCTTTCTCTTAAAAATTATAATATGTTTATAAAAGCATGCACAAAAATAAATTTCCCTTCAAAAATTTTACAACACAGCTATTATAGAGGGGATATATTTCTCCTTATAAGGGAGAAAATTCAGAAACTCAGCAAGTGTCTCAGATGGTTGGACTAATTTAAATTGCAATGAACCAAGATAATGTTTTGCCTACTTCTCTTTGTTGATATTGCAAAATATTTCTCGCAAATTTACTGTTATGAAAAAGCGAAACGCTGACAAATCTGCTTTCATTTCCTATTTTTCAATACGAAATAAAGAGAAATTATAGTAATCATCAAAAAATTCAAACTCTAGAATTTGACGAATCTCCACGCTTTAGGCCTCCCTGAGTTTAAAAAACATATTTTGAGGAAATGTCCATCCGTCTGTCTGTCTTATACAAAGATAACGCAAAACGTTTTAAACTGGACGGTTGAAATTTGGTATACGGCCTTTACACCAAATTTGCATATTTCTGTCAAATTTTAGGAAAACTCTCAGAGGAAATTAGTATCTGACATTTCGAATAATAAAATTTAAGCCGATAACTACAAAACGAAGAGAGCTAGATTTCGGTACGCGGATTTAACATATGTAGTGTAGATATCGATGAAATTTCAAGCCGAATCCAACAAAGTGTTGATTGTCTGTCGGTATGTAGTTTCAGAACCACGTAAACGCAATAATTCAATAACGTAAGAACTTAAATATATCAAATTTGCTTCGGGATTTTGTGACTACATGTGCTGTTTCGTGTCAAATTTTTGTTTCAGTCAGTTGAGATAAAAGTATCTAAAACACAAATTCGATTTTTTGATACATGCCAGGGATTAATTCGCCAAATACCCCGCCAAGGATGACACGATAGATTCAGTAAAAATGCTAAACTCACGCCAAAAATATTTCATACTTAATATACTCCAATTCCATGTAAGTTGCCTCTGGTATAACAAGTTTATTACAAAGTATACCAGAAAATTTTGGGGAGACCACTTCCGCTGGTTCAACATAGACTCGTCCAATGGAACGTACTTTTTGCATAACGTCCGGCAGCTAGTCAGCACAGGGTACACATATTTGTAAATTAAACAACAAATATAAAAATGTAATCCAATACTTGACAAGAATGAAACAAATCGTTTATCATGTTTTTGTAAAAGATACGCCAAAATAAGCTGATTGACTTTTTTAGGTAAACATTTAATTAAAAAGTGAGAAAAAATAAGTTGAGTAATTCGAAATTTAAATCTGTGACAGACAACGAAATATTTTGTTTATGTACCGTCCTTTATAAAAGTACTTTTCATTAAAATTTCGAAAGAAAGTATTCAAAAGTGTGTTTGGATTTTCTAAGAATATTCATTAATGCACATCTCACAATGGCATGTATCGAACGAAAATTAAAGCAAATCTCCTTAGACACGTCTCGCAGTTAAAAATAAAGTAAAATTAATTATTGCAGAAATATTCCAAGAATTTCTCCAAGGAGAAAAAAGTTTTCTGCGTAGAAGCAACTTTGTTAAAGACTTAAAATTTCCAGAGAGTTTTAAAAGAGCTTATAATTATTCGTTGCAGTCATTAAACATTATCAATTAAGGGACTGTCGCTTCATCTTTAACAAGCTGGAAATATGGAACGCACAATTAAGCAGGAAGTCAATAGAAATTACACGCTGCGTTAATATATCTGGACTGTAAACAGTGATTATCTAGCAAGAACTCATTAATCATGTATTATCAACGAATAATTACGGACAAAGTCAGGCTAAAGAGCAACAACATCGCATTTGTAATGGATGGGTTTACTTCAGTAAAGGACAACATCAACTGACAATTGGGTTCAATAAAGCATTTACTGTATTTTTAGGATCTTTTGTAGAAGTTTCTTATCCTAATTTAGTTGTATTCTATTCTTTTGTAATAATTATTTATCCTATCTAAATTTAATAAATAAAGGGCAATCATAATTCTTAAAACCTCTGCATGATGGGAAATGCTTCCTATTAAAGAATATATGTAAATAAAAATTATTTTTAACTCAGAATTAGTGATAAAAATCTAAAAATTCTGAAAATATGTTGTCGTTTCTAATGTCTCTTATCTAAACAAGCCCACTGACTTTAAGAAGTCATTTGTGGTTTAAGCCTAGGGTACGTCTCCTGTTTTTTCAGTAGCGCCATCTAGGGTCAAGAGTACGACTTAGCTGCCCACACGTCACAACCCTTCTTACGGGGCGGACTTCATTCATACATTTCATTCACTCATCCGCAGATCATAATTTAGACCTGAATCGGAGAGCGATTACCCCTGATCCAGTACCCCCAGTGGTATTACTCTCGACACAGAGGACTTTGTGACCACGACAGATTTATGCACGCATCAGCCACCACACACGCGGGAAGTCTTCGGCCGGCGGGGTTCGAGCTCCCAACCTAAAAGGCGCGAATCCAACGTCTTACCAATCAGGCTATCCCGGCCCCGAAAATATGTAAAAGCCAAAAACAAAGGGGGTATTCACTCCGAATGTTTCTTGTGTACTAACTAATAAAGATCTTATCCCCCCTCCCTTTCCACTTAAAATTATGGAGAATATCTATCATCTTCCAATAGAATCTTGCATTTAATTTGCATTTATTTTGATTTATAATTTTGTTATAATGTTTGTAAAAATTTTTATTATGGTTTAAAGTCCAATTATATGAGACTTTGCACCTAGTTAAAAATTTTACTAGTAATGCAGAAGTATTTGTACGTATTCTATTGGTATCCGGCATGCCAAACCGTTGGAGCTATGAAATGTGGCAGAACGACTTATATTTAGAAGAGTGGAAATATAAACCAGGTAGAGATTTTCTGTAATTACTTAAAAATTAAGTCGAGTTCGGTATTTCTTCTCGATAAGTTCCGAAAAAAAATACCTAAAAGAAAGTATTTTTCCATCACTTTAAAATGTTGTAATTTTGATGGAGCAAATTTAACAATCATGCAATATTTTTTATAGGAATTTGACAGATTTTTGAAAGTGATGTTTTGCATAATTTTCAGATACTCTTATTGTTACATCGAAATTCAATTTACTTACATTCTATCTTCAAATATTTAAAGCCACATTTTTTCTTCATTATTGAAAGGTAAAGAAGAAAGTTTTTTGTTTATCATATACCCAGTGTGTATCGCCGAAGATCAACATGCAATTACAAAAGATATCCCACCCATTTATATTTTTAAGAACACTATTATGTCATGGGACTTTACTCCATTAGAAATGCACACACTCAGAATAAAAAGAACATACGGGATACTATTAAGATAACACAGCTTTAATGTCTGTCTTAATTTAATGTTTAAAATATTTTGTTTATGCAATCATGAACAAGTTATGCATAATATATTTAAGTGCAATATTTTCAGCAAATTTGCTGGTCGCCAAAGACGGCTAAATTAAATGAATAAAGCGAATCATATTTTGCGTTACTACAATCGATTAGAAATGCATTACAGATTATTTAATCTATACACTTAGAGAGTTGAAACCTTCAAAGAATAGCTTTGCCGATGATGAAGTTCATCAGTACAATGAACAGAGTAGGTGTAAGGCCCTTGAAACGATATGGATTTCTTATGTCTAACGAAACTGCATGCTTAAAAATACTTTGTTGAATGAATCATAACCATAAAGTTATGTGTAAGAGATTTAATTTAAATTAAATTTATTCAATATTCTTAGCTTATCAGTTGGTCACCGAAGACTGAATAGTATATGAAGGTAAATATCTAGAATGTAAATAAATGAAATGTGTTGAAATATTTGCAGTGTTTAATTGTAAGATATATGAATGCAATATAACACCTCTAAGTAAAATTAAAATTTTTATGATTGTTTTAATATTGAAAATTCAAAAAATATGTTTATTAATGCTATTTGTCTTTTAAAAATTATTCAAAGAATTCTTGTCGCAAAATAAAATTTTAAAACTTTGTAAAAGCATTTTTAGATAATATAAAATGCAGACCTGTGAAGATAAATGCATCATATGCATATTTTTCTTCGCAAAATCATTTTTTTCTGAGTTCTATTTTATCGAGATGATAAACCAATGGTAAAAAATGCATATTTCATTATTTTTATGAATACAATGTTTTCATTTTTTTCAGTTATGTCTAAAATAAAAAGAATTTCAAAAGAGAAAAACTCTCCCTAGATATTAAAAAAAATCAAACGATCAATAATTTTTCAACCATTATTAAAAGACAAATGGAATTTAGTTGAAAAGAGTTCTAAAAGTGTTTATATGCATTTCTATATAAAAAGACTTAAATGATGTCCTCGTCCTTTTTTCAAAGTTTATTCTATATGTTTCAATTTTCTTAAATCAGTCTTCAGGTAAGAAAAGTTAGGAAAAAGTAATAACCTTATCAAAATGCTTATGATGAAAACTCTTTTCTTCATGCTCAACTCAATATTCTTTTCAGAATAACTCCATTCTTGCTATCTGTTTCATACAACAGTTAAAAATCACCGAGGCCAGTATGTGATTATCAAAACATTTCAAGTCACGCCATCACTTACTCTGAAAGGCAATATCTACCGAAACGAAAACACTTAAGCCACTCACTTTTGGCGGATATTTTCCCAACTCATCGTAAACATTTTCGACGGTTATATCCTCTATATTCTTATCTTCTTCTACCCTGAAAAGGGACAAAGGAATCAAGACAAAGGATATATATTTATATCAAAAAGAGAAGATTAGGCTTTCATCGAGGGAGTGTCGTGGTTGCGGAGGAAATAGGATGAGATATTTCCACTCATTTGATGAACCTTAGAATTAGAGTTTAGTTCAACATCCCTCTCGTCTCCTTATTTTATGCCCCTGTAATCCTTGATTAGTCTTTTTTCTTTTTGGAAACTCCCTACTATCATATTTCCATCCAATCATCTCTCTGGCCAAAGAAATTTCTATTAATAAATCTAAGGACTTGGTTTAGCTCAAACAAGGCTTGAACAAATCAAATTAAATTAATATCATTTGTAGGATATATTTTTGATTCGATATTTTTATAATACTATTAGTTCAATATCAAAATAAGCATAGAAATGAATGAAAGGGAAAAATTAATGAAA
>JAPMOR010058131.1:93567-119566 GCA_026543865.1 Argiope aurantia | reverse complement strand
CCAAACTCTGATATTACTGACGCGACACCCGATCATAAATAATATAAGATATATATAAATAATATAAGAAAATAAGTAGGAATTCGATTAAATTTTTTTATATATTATTTGACGTAATTCTTCATTCATTACGTAATTTCAAATACTAATTCATTAATAAAATTTAATTAATTTTTAATACTTTAAATAGAGTCGCCAAATGGTCGCCGAGCTAAAAATTTTAATAAATAAGATAAAAGTAATATACAAAACTTGTAGTGGATGACACTTGATGTTAATACAATTTTTTTCCATTCAATTTTTATTTTGCCACTTAATATTGTAATTCTGTCGTATTTATATACATATTTATATTAATTGTAATTATTTAATAAAAAGTAACTAAAATAAAAAAAAATGTTGATATAAGTAGGAGTTGACTTAAATTTTTTTTTCAATATATTACTTGTTTTGTATATATCTTATAGAGATACCTGTTTTTGCATTAGGTAAATTTAATTAAGTATATAGGAAGTGTGATTTAAGATAGTTCAGGAAAAGTTGGTACTACAATATTTTAAGGCTTTGTAGAAAAATTAGTAAATAAAGTGTATGGTATTATCTGATTACAACAATTTTCCGATACAATATGCTACTAATTTTATCTTCATTTGGCAATTATTTCCCAATATAGAAAATCCATATTTTAATAAATTCTCAGAAAGATTTGTCTTATTTGGAGTCTCAACAATGTTTTCAACTTCTTTAAAAAATTCACCTTTATTTAATGAGTAAACGTTTAGGCTTACGCAATTTTCACTTTCCACAAAAGATACTAAAATAAAAATCTGTCCCTTATGTTATGCAATTTCCTACATTAAAAAATTTAGAATGTTGGAAATATAATTTTTTGAAAGGTTACCTTACTCAATACGTATTATTTTTCTTTATTTCTGTTAAAAATTGCTTTTAAAACCAAATTAAAAATTCCACATTGTTTTCTCTTTAAAATATCCTTTTTACACGATGGATGTTCCTTCATTTCTAATATATATTCTTTGAAAAGAATGAAAGATACAAGGCAAAATGCATCACATTGGTCGTTCCAAATTACTGATAATTCACTCAATGAAATTGTTCTTTCCAAGTACAAATTTTACAGCCATTTCTATCCACTTTTAACGTTTCATCTGCCTGTTTGACTAAATAATTGGAAATTCATTATGTAATTACCAAAGCCAATCTTCATCAAGAGCAAAATTTATCCAAAGCAAAACACTTCACAAACTCTCACTTTCGATAGATATTTTCGCAGCATTTTCTTGCTGGTAATTCTACACTGGTGTGCAAAACTTAAGCAACAATGCAAATTTTAAGCAATAATGCAAATTTTAAGCAGATAGCCATGAAATTGCAGAAAGGGAGTTCTTGCGATCAGTACAATGAACACGTAATTCAAGAGAAAGGTCATGCGTATGCAAATATCAGGAACAAAACGTCACAGGCGACGTGAGCGTACGCAAAACACGTGTGGAAGGCGCGCGCAGCTCAACACTACAATAAAAGGAAGGACGGAGGCGCAATTAAAGACATTCGCTGCAAGTGCACGTGAGTTAATTCGTGAAATATCTCTAGCAGAAATCACCTGGACGATTTCACACGTGGAATAATGTTCGGAAAGCTGGAGGAGGGGCGTAGTGTGACCAGTATAGCTGAAGAGTTCAGAATCAACAAAAGTGTCGTTTCGCGCGCTTGGAAAGCCTTCCAAACCACAGGTACAGCTGTGAGAAAGGTTGGTGGTGACCGCCCCAGGAAAACAACTGCAGTGGATGACCGACATATCGTCCTGTAGGCGAAAAGAACCCGAAACCAGTCAGAAAGCTCCATTGCTCAGCAACTGTCTGCAGCAACGGGGCGACAAGTGTCGCGTTTTACTGTGTCCAGACGCCTTCACAAAGGTGGCCTATTCGCCCGCCGTCCTGAACGCTGCATTCCTTTGACAGTTTCCCATCGGCGGCACTGTTTAGAGTGGTGCAGGGAGCACAAAAACTGGACATCTCGTCAATGGAGTCGTGTCCTCTTTACAGATGAGAGTCGATTTAGTGCCACAAGCGATTCCCAACGCCAATTGATTTGGAGAGAGGTCGGGACACGGTTTCATCCCAGTAACATTACGGAAAGAGACCGTTTCGGTGGTCCTGGAGTTGTCGTCTGGGGAGGCATTATGATGAACGGGCGGACTGAGCTCCACGTTTTCAACAGAGGTTCTGCAACTGGAGATCGCTATTGTCAGGAGGTGATCCTTCCCCATGTGCGTCCGAGGTGCCATTGGATCAGACTTCGTTTTTATGGATGACAATGCACGGCCACACAGGACTCATGCTGTTGAGGAGCTCCTGGAAAGTGAAGATATCACTCGAATGGATTGGCTGGCGTACTCCCCTGATTTAAATCAGGTAGAACATGTGTGGGATGCTTTGGGGAGACGCCTTGCGGCACGATTACATCCTCCTGGGAACACCCGACAACTTAAACAGATGCTGATTGAGGAATGGGCACTCTTACCTCAAGAACTGTTGGACAATCTGGTGCTGAGTATGGGGAGACGGTGCGAAGCAACCATTGCAGTAAGGGGAGGGCATATCCCATACTAAGGAAAATCTGCTTGCTGTTCTTCCTCTTGGACAGACAATCATGTGTAACGATACTATGAGTTCAATAAAGCCTTTTTTGTTTGATTCCATACTGTGTGCATTGTATTAATTTCTGCACAACTATGCTTTCGTCATTCTTCCAGAATAAAATGCTGTATCTCATTTCTGAATTTCATATCTCTCAGATTATTTATCGTGAAGTTATGGTAAAAAACATACCTGTTGCTTAAGTTTTGCACACCATTGTATTATCACCCCATCGAATTTACCTCTGAAAAAAAACGAAAGGTTTGAAACAAAATATATAAAGAACGATTAGGCAGTAAAGCATAGCCGTTGAAAAACTAATAGACCAAACCATTTAATGACACCAAATATTAAAATACAAATGATGCAGTGTATCGATTTACGAGAAGAAATATTACATAATAATTAATTCAAGCTGAGTTTTTTAGGAATTCACTACTTCTATAAGCTATCTATTTTTCTGCTGTTCTTCTAGGTATTATGTAGAATATTTTCATTCATAAATTTATAAAATATTGTAAATTTTTATTAAAATATAGCATGCCAAAGAAATGCCTGATAATCATGCACCAACCCAATACATCAGGCTGCTAATTCCAACTTAAAAATATTATTTTTTTCCCTTTTTTTATTGAAGCTTATGTCTTCAGACTAATTAATTTACATCTTTCTGCTTTTAAAAATCTTTTCAATGTAAAAATAAAAAGATTTTTATTCATTGTAATTGTGATGAGTATGCACATACTCTAAAAATTTATGCAGTACTCCGAAAATATTTGCTTGTTCTGTGAATTAAATATATGATTATTAGATCTTTCACCAAATCTGAAATGCAATATCTGCCTACAACGAAACACATAACATATTCTACAGAAATTTTCCTAACACGCTGCAATTATTCATTCTGTGATTGTTTCACGGTTTTCCTATATAGATTTTCCTTGAAGTGATACTAGTACCTATACTAGAAAAGTGAAGTATCCTTGAAGTGATACTAGAAAAAAGATACTATAACCGATTTACATACGAAATTATTGGTCTTCTTAACACTTGAATGAATAACTATGTAGATCGATGTTTAAATCATCATCTCTTTTTATGTAGGAACTTTTGGATAGTGTTTTTATTTTAATTTTACCAAAACTATTTTATCGTTTCCGAAAGCAACTTGAATCTTTGACAATTTATTTCTTCATCTATGATTTTTCATTGTTGGCGCGCTATCTGAGAGCAATTTCATTTCGACAGATGTTACCAATTATAGTTATTTATATGAAAGGTAATAAAAACATACAGGAAAAATTGTTTTAGATAGAAACAAGGAGGAGTAGCGAATATTGTTTACATTTTTACATATGCTGATAAATTTATCCAAGAAAAGTAGTTTTTATTTTGTGATGTAAAAATACATCAATATGCAAAATCGGTTCTACATAAGTTCATTAAACATAGCGGAATCATCTCATCCTTTGCCGTCTATGGATGTACGAAAAGACGGCATCATATTCCTATATTTTCAAACTGAGGTGTTAGATTCCACTATGTAAGGGTACAAAATGCAGTGGTCATGTTGCAAATGCATTTCATGTTTTATAATTAATTCTATGTATTATGTATATCTGAAATATTTATTATTGTACGTAAAAGATTTGTAGAATTCAAGGAGTGATTGTTCATAATAATGTTGAAATACATCGATGCTTTTTGAAAATTAAAAAAAATCTTGTGTTTTTTTTGTATTTTTTCCACTAATTACACCCATTTCACGATTTATTTCAAATTTTATTTATTAAATTAAATTCATGCATTTGAGAGTTAAAGTTAAAAAACCATTTTTCACCTACTTTGAAGTGCAACTTCAGAACATCTAACATTATGGGAATGTTTCTCCATCATGTCATAATCATTCACTCAATAATTGATTTCTATTCAGATTTTCCCTAAAAGGAATGAAAAATGAAAGTGCAGAGGACGGAAGAAATGATTGGACTTTTATCATAATTTTTCTGCATAGATCTTCCTTGGTGTGGATAATACAAGAACCTATTTATAAATGAAATGATTGGTCTTTTTAATGTTAACGTCATTGTTCACTTACTTTGAAATTCAACATCTGTCAAAAACAAAGCATTGCTGAACATCTCGCATTCGGTGAATGTTTCCCCAACAAGTTGTAATCATTCATTCGATAACCGTTTCTTATCTAGATTTTCTCTAAAAGGAATTAAAGATGAAATAAGATAGAGAGTAAGAAACGATTAGACTTTTATCACCAACAAATCATTATTCACTTTCTTTCACAATCCAATATATGCCCAAAACAAAACACTTCATAACCTCTCGCATTTGGTGGATATTTTTCCAACATTTCGTAATCATTCACTTAACGATTGTTCCTCTGTTTTCCCATCCAGATCTTCCCTGGGAAAGAATGAAAGATACAAGAACAAAGAACGCAAGAAACCATAGGACTTCTCATCTTGATAGCACCCAAATAAAAAAAGAAAAAGGAAAAGAAAGAGGGGGGACAAAAAGAAAGAGGCAACTCCAGCTATTTGATGAGACCGAGTATTAGGGTCCAGATGATGTATTACATCGATTTATATGAAGAGGGACTTAATGGCAAAGCGCGCTCTCTCTCATTTGGTGCTGTCTTCTTTCATAGCTGCACTTCCTTTTCTGGGGCAAACGTCTTCATTAGCAGCGTTTCTGGAGAAGGAATTGCTTCGCACTGAAGAAAGAATGTTGACAAATGAACGGGGAGTGAAAGAATCTGAATCCCAATTAAAGCTGACATATCCGGTTTTCCCTTTGGAATCTTATCGGGGGTGATTAGTTGGAGAGAGGAGGGTGGGGGAGTATTGTTTGGGGAGGACTCTGGCTGTAACGTTAAGCTTAGATTTGATTCGCTTATTGCATCTTCTTCTTCTTCTTTGGTATATTTTTAGCCGAAGATGGAATAAATATGATATATAGAATGCTGAGAAATATGAATTGTAATAAGATTACTGGTGTAGTTACCGCTACAATGGAATGAGGTTTAAAGAATAAGAACATTGCAGATCTAATTGGCAATTTGGATTTAAAATTGATTGGAAATAATTGAATTTGTCATTTGAGAACATAAATAATAAGAATATAAAAATTTTAAAATTATATTTATTTGGAATAATTTTTAATTTTTCCAGAAATTTCGAGCTTTAAAAATCATTTGATGAAACCAATTTCTCATTTATGCTTATAGCATTTGCATTACTCTTTTCTTTTGGATAATAGATGCCCTGATTTGGTACGCATCCCAAGGTTCGTTGCAATTGTCATAAAAAGGAAATGAGATGCTGTTCTGTTGAGGTGTGCGCGTTAATGTCTTGTCTTTTCGTTTTTGTGTTTGTTCTGTGTGAAATGTATTCATTAAACCTTTCGTGGGCCATTAATTTTTCTTTTAAATTAAGTTTTGTTTCTTATTGCCAGTTAAACAATAGCACTTAATGAAATATATTCTATTTATCCCAATTTTATATTTACATTTATAGTCCAGGGATTGGAAGCTTACTGCCCCGGAATCCATTTGTAGTCATGATATGAATTCAATTTAATGGTGATTATTTGCCATGAAAAGATGAGAAGCATGTTGCAATGGGTGCCTCACCTTAAGAAGACATGTAACGGGTCCTGTTCCCATGGGCATTTGTGCTATATTTCCTGTACCGTCTATTCTAAACCAACTCTGGCATATGATTTCCCACACTAGCTAAATACACATCATCCGGAAACACACACTTTTTTACTAGCAGGAAGGCCTTTCCATTTACGTGAGGAATATCCACCTATTAGCTAATGCTGTACGGAATGTTAGCTGGTCTAAACTTCGGTTTCTTTTGTTAATTTGCTACAGTATAAAATTTTTTACGATGCAAAGGTATGTAAGAAAATAAAAGATACAATGTCATTATTCTTCAGATGTTCTTCCTACTTGGAATCTCTCTTTTCTTTGATCTAAGCGATCAATCCTCCTACGGTATCGTTGTGACAAATTTTGAGAAAGCTACTTCTCTTTTAGTACCATCTTTTTTAGTCCGCTTTACAGATGTCATAATCGCTGGGTTATGAGCGTATGCCATTAACTCGATGTAGTCTCGAATAAAAAGTAACATCTTTATTGTCCATCCATTTTACTGTAGTAACACTTTCACACTTTCTTTAGTTAGGAGCTTTGATTCACTTATTTGTAGTGTGTGAGAATTGCTGTTCCCAACGATACAATAGTTAGGTCAATATTTGATAGCTAGATCTGCGCTTCCCGCAGGTGTATTTTGTAAGATCAGGTGGGTGGGAAGTAATCTTCCCAATGTCCATTAAAGATTTAAAGAAATGTTCTCGAAAACATACGTCCTGATGCTTCCATTGAAAGAATCATAATGATCTTCATTTCACCACATGATATTTTCAAGTATTTAGTTTCGTTTTTCTTATGTATAATTCATTTCTTAATAGATGTATTGGTTTCTCTCGAGTATTTATAATATAAATTTGAAACTAGTTTCTTTCATATGACATTTACATCAAGTAACTATCGAAAATCGAAGTAATGATGTTGTCATTTATTTAGGAATTCAGTTATTTATTTATAAAAGATATGAAAATATTTTCACGTAGAGTATATTAGCTAACTTATAATATAAAGACGACATTTTGATTGTAGACGAAGCGATTCTTCGACTTTTGGCATTCGCTTATATCTGAATTTTAAAATAAATAAAACACACATAGTTTGAATAAAGATTGGAAAATTATTTTTAGAATAAATGCCTTTAAATTAAATTGAATTTGTAGTAATAGAATTCCTATTCACATTTCTGTAGCTGGACTCGTAGTTGCTCGAATTAACACAGGATATTGTTTGATATTTCTACGAATTGGTTCCATTTTCTGATTATTTCTCAATACTGTAAGGAATTTGTAACAATACTATAAAATTTTTTTAATAAATTATTTTGCATATTCTTTTAAAAATTCATAATTCCTTTTGATGCAGATGAAAAAAGTTAAAAATGGAATCGATATTATATTTTTTATTAACATGTATATCACAATGTTATGAATGTAAAGCATATAAAAATCATAAATATTTTGTTTTAATAATGATTACGTGTTTACGATCTAACATAAATATATTTCGCAAATAAAATTTGATATTTTTATTTTTATTTAAAGCAGAATAATAGCTCCTAAATTTTATCGCTCATTACTACTGATTTATATGTGACATGAAAAATACATATAATTCTTGCTTTGCAAACGCAGAGACACATTTTCACATTGTAAAATTCCTTATCTCATAAATGCTTCAAGATTTGTAGGAGTTTTATTAGAAAATTGTTTTAAAAAATCATTTGTCCTAATAAAGGAAATGTTATAAATTCAAAGCAGAGATTTTTATCTTTGTCTATTATTTTGATGGAAAGAAGTTATTTTTGATAAGTGTCTAAAAACATTTTTTTTTATTTTTATATCTTATATTTTCATTTATTTGAAGAAAAATTTTATAAATTATAAAATTATCTTTTATTAGCCTTTTTAGGATGTAGTTTACGTTCCAATGAAACTACTTTAATGTTCTAAACTTTTCTGCTCCTATGACAACCAGAATGAAAAGCTAATTATTATTTTCGAATTTAGCAAGTAAGGAATTTTAGCTATTATCGACAGTTTAAATTAAGTATTTTGAAATTTTTAAGTATTCAATTAAATTTAAATTCAAACGACTTTTTAGACCAAACATATGAGGATTATTTTCATTTTTCAATGACATATTAATATTTAGGTTATAAACTCAACTTCCAATTCTTGGTTTCTATTTAATGTCGTGAAAGTTTTGCTACAGCTGTTTTGAGATAATATTCTGGCAATTCATTTGTAACATAGAATGATTTAAAGAATTTCATTATTTAGTACGATTTCTTCTGTCACTTTTTATTATGATTCTATTTTGCCTTTTAATATAATGCAAATATTCTAACAGCCGTTTTACAACACATTGTTCTGACAACAATATTGTAACATAGAATAGCTTAAATAATCTGGAATTTCTTCCTATGATAGAATTCATGTTTGAAATTTTAGGTTATATAAATGGTTCTATTTTCACTTACATGTTTTCGATACAGTATAAATTACTAAGCACGAATTAATTGTATATAATGATGTTTAAATATATGAATTTTGTTGAATCGATTTCAAAATCGATCGAATATTGATGGATACATTGCTCATTATCAAATATCGATTGATCGATCGATTTGATCTCTATATCGAATCCCTATCGAGATCAGATCATATTAAGATATTTATTTATTTTGTATAAATTAACAAGTTTCATATTTTTTTCTTTGCTTTTTTGTCATTTACAGAAGGTTTGTTGTGAAAATGCGGATTAAAACATCGATATACTAATTGCTTGAGTTTCTTTACAATCTATGGCATGATGGGTGGTAGCTAGTAGATAGGTATCCTAGCCGAGCCATCAAGTGATGTATGGAATTGCTACATGAGGATCGCATGCTAATTGCTTGGGTTCTTAATCAATTTGTAGCATGACAGGAAATAACTGATTGATTGATATTCGGGTTGTACCATCAATTGACGCATGGATTCTCTACATGGGATTCGTATAATTGCAATGATTTCACAAAACTACAGAGAGTGCTGTAATGAATTATAGCGATTGTATATTTAAGAAATAATCATATACTTGGGCTCATATCTTTCTTTGTATTATTTAATTTTAGTTATGTATTTTTCTACTGATTAATTATTTATTTGTAACTATGCCTAACGTCCTTTAGTTGATCAATATGACATCAAATAAATATAAGTATATATAGATGCTCTTGGGCGAAAACCATAGAAAAATGGAGAAAATGTTGAATTTCATGGATTTAATTCTGATTTAACAAAGCAAATAAACTATTTTAATTCTAACAAATTGTTTAACTGGGTTCTTTTCTAGAGAAACCAATTTGTTTATATCAGAGTTGCTTTGAGCAATTGAACTAAATACTCTGTTCGAAAATCAACATTTCTTGGTATTAATTACTTCAAAGGAATTCAATGCAACAGCTAAGGTCTAAATTTCCTAATTTTGGTGTTGGCTTATTAGATTACCTATTTATTAAGAAATCGATTTATTTTCAGTCATATATAGAATTATATTACTACATTTAACGCCAGAATGACGTTATTTGTTGATTCTTTATAAAGGCAGTCTTACAGTTTTTGCAATAATTAAGTTGGTATTAGGATATTTAAGATCACTTTTCTGGTTATTTAACGCTCGATTTAAATTAAACAGATGTTAATGTTTAGGAATTTGTATTTATTTTATCATTTTTTTGTTTGCCCTATAGAAAAAAAGACTTTCAATCGTCAAAAAATACTAGCTTGTGGTTTTTATTAATCTCTTCTTTATAAATCTATATGGATCTTAAATTTAGAATTATATCTAATTACGACTCCGTGAAAATTATGTCTCAAATACGAAACGAGCTAAATGGATGAAAACAAATAATCTTTACAAAAAAAAAACTGTAGATAAGTTTTAAATTATGGTGAGATCTTTGTAATGGTAGATTGTTCACGTATTAGTATGTTTGCGAATGTATTAAATCAGAAACTAAATGGAGCTCGGATATCATTCTCCAAAACTTACTCGCACGCTTTCTAGTAAATGTATTTGTGTGTTATTAACTACTTGCCATTGGCGAGCATTAGTTACGAAGAGCCTATTAGCATGCAATCATTGAATATTAATAGCTGGAATGTAATTAATGCACAGGTACTATTAACATACCAAACGTGTATTTTAGATGCCTTTTTTTCCTGACCAATTGAAACTGATTTATTCACCAAATGACGTACGGAATTTCATCTGTTTAAGTCGTTGCGTTTTTGAGTACCGCATTCTCATGCCTGCGAAAGTACAGGCTGATAGATTGTCTCTAACTTGAAAGATGTGGCTCAAAATTTAATACATATCTATATTTCACATTTTAAACCTCTGCATCAAATTTTATATATCTAGCTCTCTTTTTGTATTGTAATCATATTAACTTATATTCGATTACCCGGACAGACAAATTTTCTTTTAATGGATTTCGTTTAAAATTGCTGCTGCTAAATATTTGAACAAATTAAATCTTTAAATTTGATTTAAATACCATATACCAAACTTCATCCATTAAACTCAAAGCGATTTTGAGTTACCATGTTGAATGACAAATAGGTGGACAGACAGACAGAGTTTATTGCTCCAAAAATAATTACATTACATACATTATAAAAATAATTATAAACTTAAAATACATCTTTTTACCATTCTGTAGGTATTTTTAAAAATCAAAATTGAAAAATAAATAAAGTGTCAAAATGATGCACCGTCTTGAATGGTGCCTGAGAGGCACCATTCGACTGCAAAGGGCTAAACATAAAATAAGCCTTATTAAGTTAACTACACAAATTGTCGAAAGAAGAACATTCCTAATTTTAAATTTATTTTCCTACCCTTCCAAATAAATAGTGTTACTTTTACCTCCATTCCACTCTGAATTACCTAATATCACCTTTTTCAGGACATTATCCCAAATTATCAAGTATTAAAGAAATTACCTAAACTATCCATATTATAATGAAAACACATCGGCTTTCACTAATACTTCTTAATAGTCTTGTTGTCTTGAAACCTAAACAAGACTTCTTCATCGCAACATCCTTTTTTCCGTGTTGCCATTAACTAGTTTTTGCTGTTTAATCGTTGTAAAAGCTCCGATAACTACTTTAGCGTTCTTGTCTCTTGGAAGCAATTACAAATACCTCAACATATAAGAGTTCACCCTCACTGAGTTTAAATGAACGGCTTAATGCAAGATGGCAGTTAAATTATCCGAGAAGGCGATGGGCTTTTACAGAAAAGGCGCCATTTCCATTTCCTCGCGTTGGAAAATGCCTCCGCTTTGCAGATTAAAGAATACTTTAAGGGGATAAATGATCACTTATCTGCTGTTTTAACTGGTTGTTCGTCCGCGAAGTATTCTTTTCTCAAAGTCTACTACTTACCTGGTTCTTGGAAAATTCACTTTGATGTGCGACCTGGATAAACATTTTTAATGTGAATTAAAAGCATTTATCTCATAAACTAGAGTGGAATAGCTATCATTTCTGTGTTTCTTATATTACCTTCATAAAAGATAGTTTTAAAAGTTTGAAAATTTTTGATAATGACCTTGATGTGTGAAACACAATATGTTAGTATCTTTACCATATGTTACACAATATGTTAGTATTCTTTACCATAAGACTTTTGTAGGAACAATAAATGGTTAATTATAGTGCTTATAGTTTGTGATATATATTTGTTGTTATTAAAGTAACCATATAATGGTATTATATTTAAAACGTATTATCCCATATTACTTAAATATTTCTGATTACTTTAAGCCTATTATTAGTACTAATCTATAAAGTCTATCATTTTATATATATAGTGTTATAAATGTTGCCCTATTGATATCTTAATTTAATATTGCTTCGAGTAGAATTATAAGCTTTGGTAATTTTTTTTACCAGATAAGAAAATGTAGGGATCATTCTTCATATTATTATATTTTCTATATCTATTATTATATCTTCTTTTTTTTCAATCTTCTATGGACTATAAAAAAGAATAAAAATGGAAAGCAAAAGGAATTTACTACCGAAAATTATGAACAAACTTTGTTACTTTTTGTCGCAATCGTTGTGAATATTCTGGCATTTGTCATATCAGCGGATTAAATTTCCGATCCAATCTTCCATGAACCCTGTTGTCAATGATGTAAGGTGGGCCTTATTCTTTCTTTGAAACTTTTCATTAATTTGGAAATTTTTTGAATTTTCTTTTAATGAAAGAATATGAACCAAGAATGTCTAATATTTCCTCACCAATATCGTTATTTTGGCACGCTCAGCCAGCTCGTTGTCTGGCATTCCAGCATCTTTCATTTTTTCTAACTATTTGTTCAATTCGTTGATTAAGATCTTCTGTTACGACAGTCTTGTCGTTTCAAGGAGAATGTAGCTTAAAGCCGAGTGAATAGAATCAGCTAGGATCAATCAACAAATCAAGATCTTCAATTAATAAAAGGAACGTTAAGACTCGTCTCACATCTATGATGGCGAAGTTCTCTGAACGACAGGAGTATAAACATGATTCAACGATAAGACAAATGTCTAAATTTTGTGTTAAATTGTGTCTAAATTTTTATTATATATATATATACAATAATTTTAGATAAGAAAGCCCTTGCTGACTGATGTTCAGAAAATTTAGTCATTTTAAAACTTACTATTTATCTATATTTGTGAAAATCGATGTTTGATATTGAAGGAGAAAATACCATTTCAGAAAAATATTTAAATTCTCTGCTTTACACAAAATTTGCAAATTAAGAAATGGTAAAATCATTTAAAATTACTTGTATGAAGATCTAGAGGGACAATTTTACTCTTTTGGGTATCCTCAATTGAACGCTTTCGGAAATAACTTCGTAGAAATTTGGAACCTTTTATCCCTAGATTTTAATGAATGTGAGTGCTAAGAAAATCTTGCAAAATACTGTCGTATGATGGATAGAGGGTAAATAGAAAATATGACGTAAAAGAATGACTACAGCTAAAAGAAAAGCACTGGAAAAGAAATATGCAGGAAAATGAAATGAACGGTCTGTCATTTTCTCCTATTTTAGTCAACCCCCGCAAGCAAACTAATGAGATGGCTGAAGATGAATGCGTTCCTTCAGAAAGATTGAAGCCAGTGAAAGCTGACATTTCATCCATTTCATTTGTTACTTTTTCTGCATGAATGAACACAGTCGTGCAGTTAAGAACCATCATATATATAGTTATTTTCTGGTAGAGTTACACGAAACTTTTTAAATTTTGATTTAACAAATTTTATTATTGTATTTTACATTATGCAGCTTAAATAAACGCACACGATTGCATAAAAACTTTAAACACTCAGATACACTGTGCATTGTGCATTAGTAGGCATGAAATTTATTAAAAAAAACGTATGATTTCCAATGGTAAATTTAGACATTTGGTGACCTTAGACTGTACACATACATAGACTTCCCTTTTAATGAGATGTTTAATTAATTTAATATTTCGGCAGAATTCTAACTTGCTAATGATATTTTGTTTTTATTTTGTTAACTTTGTGAATATGCATTTGTTTTTCTTTATTTATTATTTTTCTAGACTGTCCGAGTATCCATGTAAATGTTCACTGTTATCCCTTCTAATAAATAAATTAAATTAATAAAACATAAGTACCTGATCATTTATACATGATAGAATATCAGTATTATTCTATATTATCCTAACATTTTATTAATGATAGAATTTGTTGTTTTTTTTCCTCACAAACTTATTCATTTGGTAATTGGAAGAATAAATTTTTTAATCCACTTTCTTGAGATCTCATCTTAGGCTATCGGCTTAGGCTGCCTAATCTGCCTATTTGGAAATCTTTCACTGATTGTTTGGAATTACATAATTGTTCATATATCATAGATTATCGATAATCCGGATAACAGGAGAAGTCTGAAGTTCCGAAATTGCTTTTTCATGCTTGGATGTTGAAGATGTTAGGGATAATTTGTTGAGATTAGAGCTGGACTCTTTGTATTCCAATAACTTTTTATGGGTGACAGATTCTAGCCTGAATACTCTTTGTTATGATATTCGATTCCATTAAATCCATTCATTACTATTCTATTCTGATACATCTTAAATACGTTAAGAATGAAACGCCGGTTGTAAACAAATGACTGTAGATGTCGTCTTTTTAAAAAAATATGATTATGGTTCCAAGGTGCGAAGTTCTTTCCAAAATAGACATATTGTAGCTTGAAATTGAATAATTAATCTAATCACATTAAAATTATTGGAACATTATTTTCATTTTTTTTATCTTTTATTTCGTCCAAGAAGCAGAGAGGCTATTATCATTCTGTTTCAAAAATGTTGAAATAACTAGGAACAATAATTCATCTTTGTTTGAAATAATAATAAAAAATATCAGTGAATTGCTATATATATATATAGCTGTATTTGAAACTTTACTAGGAAGTAATATATAGAATTTTTTTTAATTAAATAAAAATGCATTTATGCATTTACCACATAATTATGGAATAGAAGCCACACAGACTGATGTATTGAATATTTAAAATATATACTTTGCTTGCATCTTTATAGAAATCTTTAATTATTGGTATACGAAGAGAAAATATTATAATTTTCGAAAGACTCGATTTTGAGATTTTCACAAATCTCCATATTTCAGACCTGCCTGAATCAGAAAAAGCCATTTTTGGAATCGTATCTGTTTGTCTGTCACTGTATTTGTTTGCGAACGAGATAACCCATAAAACTTTCAATTAGATTGGTGACATTTTATATATAGTCACTAGATTTTATTTACACATTTCATTCAAGTTATGTATAGAATACGTTCAGAGAAAGTTTGGTCGGCTGTTTGATTGGAAATTAACATAATAATATCAAAAACTAGAAAAACATTAGAAAGGTTGATAAAATTTGATATACAATTTCGGAAACATTGTTTCGCTTTTCCAAATTTTTAATCCATATGAAAACTCTTGGCAATTTCACTGTATTCATTTCGCCAATTTTTAATTTATATGAAAGGTTCTAATAGAGTTCCTGAACTCTATTTACTGCATAATTTCTTCATGTTTTTTAAAAAAATTATTTAAAATCTAATTTCGTTTAATTACTTTATCCAATTTTCGTTACTCCCCCACCAGCTCTCCATTTTTAAGGGACATTAAAAAATCGAATCTTAGCGTAACACCAAACTTCAATATCATTATTGATTTCACCCATTAATCACTTTTCATATATAGGCAATCAGTAAGAATGTTCGATGTTTATTAAGGAAATATAATTTAAAAAAGTATTTGTTTATTAGTATTAAATTTATTATTAATTATTTAATTATACTAATCAATATATTAATATAATAATAATATTTAATATTGCATTTAATTAATATAGCAATATTTTCAAAAATAATATTAAAATTTCATTTAAATGAAAGATGTAGTTCATCAAAATTGGTTGGTGTTACTAATTTAATGTGGTGAGTGAATATCTAATCGCAGAAATTAAATCAAAATCAAAGGAATAAAAAAATTAATGCAAAAGTATTTTAATTGCAGCATTTGCATACAATTTATTTCAATAAGATCTTTTTGAATGCAGATACTATAACCATAAATAATTGGTTTGCTGTGATAAATAATAATTAATTTGGATGCATTTAGCATTTACTAAACACTTTGAGATGCATGAATTACATTTCTTTCCTTTATTTTGAAGTAATGCATGACACCATCTCGTGACCCATTACTCATGGAAGTTATTCCGAAAGTAAATCTGTTCACTCACATAGCGTATCTTTTACCGAACGTTCATCGAATTAGAATTCGTGAAGAAGGCTGACTATCAAATTAATCGTTTCATTCGCTTTTCACGCTTTATTGCGCACATTAAGTCATTTATCTTAACGCAATTATTGTCTTAATTTAATAAACCTCTCGAGATTTATTTAGTTCTCTTGGAAAGAGGTTAATAAAAATCCGTGCAATAATTAGACAATTGTTGAATGATAATCTTGTTCTAGCTGATTCTGTTTTTTTCACAACACAATATTCTTTTTTTTTGTTTTAATTCCGCGTAATTAGTATTTTGAACTTCTCTCTAAGGATTTTATGTCTTTATGTATTTTTTTTTTAATTTAAAAGGAAAATTTACAATTAATATGGTGGATTCTACTAGGAATTTTTGAGAATCATTCACTTAGAATTATGTAATTTTTTATGTATATGTATTAAAATATAAATACGTCAAATATCTTTAAAATACTCTTTAAAACGAATTGTATTATTTTTTAAAAATTAAAAGATACATATTCTTTTTTTAATTTCAAAATATTTCAAGCGACTCAATTTTTAATTTTTTCTTCTTTTTTTGCTGTATTTTCCATATTGCCTAATGTAAATATATTTGGAAAAAAACTGTTTATAATTTTTTTAATTCCAATTAAATGCTAATTTTTGGAAATTTTTTTATCCACAGTTACTGAATTTTGCGACCTTTAACTTATCTAAAAAAAACTCAAAATATAAAATCCATGCACTGTTTTCTTTTAATGATTGACCGAAATCTTTATTATCAATTTCATTTAATTTCTTCAAAAATTAAGACACTTGGAACATTTCAAAGATATTTAAACCTAATTACAATATCGTTTTGAGGAAAAAAAATATGCTGTTTTTTTCTCTAGGTCTTTGAAATATTCATTTTATTGAATAATATATCTTAAAACACTATTTTAGTAGAATATAAATATATATTGTTTGAATGAAACGATAAAAATAAAATTTCATGTTTATGTTTATTTTTGCCTATTTCGAAGTCCACTTTCATGAATATATTTAATATTTTTTTATTTAAGCTAACTCTTTAAGCAGGAGTATTTTTATTCGTTTTTAATTTTAACATTACTTTTTTCCTTTTTGTGGGGTTCTTTTTATTTGCGATTGAAGGCCTTAGAAAAATAAATTTGTGCAAGAAAATTTCTGTTTTTAAATTTTCAATTGAAACAAAATTTATTTTGAATTGAATAAGTTTCTAGTTAATTTAGATCCCATAAGTTTAAAATCTTCCCCTCTGATAACTATTTTAATGCGCCTAAAGCGTAGATTTAATGTCTGGCGTCAAAAATTTTTTTACCGAAAATGTTAAACAAAAGATGTAAACTCCCGGTTTCTTAAAAAAAATCTGCATAATTTTCAGAATTTTATTTTGTATTGAACAAAAAACAGCTTACGATTTTTTTATTTGTGAGATGAAAGCGATAAACTATAAACTTTGCTGCAAAATAATTAAAAAAAGTGTTTTTTTTTTAACTGAAAAAAGAGCGCTTATATTAATGTGCTAACATTTAGAAGGCACTTTTTAAAAATATGAATTCTGAAGATCAAAACAAAAATAGTAAAAATGTAAAAGTTTATCAAAATGCTTTAAGAAAATAGGAATTTTAATCATATTCATAAAATATTTTTATCACGATTTTTTTTTATCTTCTAGTGTAATTTGCTTATAAAATTTCTTTCATTATCTCAAGTTTTCACGCATTTAGATTTCACTTTCAGATTTTTAATGATAAAAAATAATTTTTTCCATTTAATTATTTAACAAAAGTTTGTTTAAAAAAACCCTTTTTATTTTTACTTTTTTACGGTTTTTATACTTTAATACAGTGCATAATTTATTATTCTAATTTTTATGCTTTTCATGTTAAATTAATTCTAAATAAAATTAAGTGACTAATTAAACTTTTATTTATTTTAGTATTATTATCAGGATTATTATTTAGTATTATCAGCATTATTATTTAGTATTATTTTAGTATTTTATTAAATTTAGCAACTGTTGTATATCAGTAAGATGTGAATGAAATATTGTTGCGCAATTCGCTCTTTCAGTTATGAAACATGCCAAAAATTGATTAAAGACGAATAAAAAGGATTTATATAGAAATTTTTTTTAGAAAAACTAAAAGATTATCAACTATTAGACTTTAATATTTTTGGTTACTTTTGATTTATTCGTGCATTAAAAAGCTGAAATATAAAATCCGAATCAATTTTAAAGAAGGTATTGCAAATAATTCCAGAAGTTTTATTATACAGTAAGACATCAGATAATATATTTTCATCTGTCAATTTTCCAATGGCTTTTCATGTATTCTTTTCAAAATAGTATTTACGAATGCTTTTCGCAATGCTTTATTTAAATTCATACATGTATTCTATTAAAAAAAACGAAACAACAGCTTTACTGATACTGATATAGATGAAAATATTGTTAGTCTGTAGAGAAATAAAGTTAATTTAAAATATTTCAACTGGAGAACTTCGTACAATAAAAATCATAATGGTGCAAAATTACATAAATTAGCATAACAACATCGCTGTGCATTTGCATTTCATTTCGCACTTCACATATTATATATCCATGATTCATTTATTTTATTTATTATCCATTACTGTCTTTGTGCTCTTATATCTCATTTGTTTTATTTCTACGATAATTACCAGTGTTACTTTTGTTATAATTTCATGTTTTACTCTACATATTAATTGTTAGTCGTCTTTGGCAACCAATTTATTGGATTATTGTTTGTGTTATTTCCAATTAAACCAATTATTCATAATTAATCTCCCCCCTTATATATTTCTAAGCATTAAATTGTAACATATATTAAAATTACGATATTTTAATAGCCTTATAATGTTCTTTAATAGTGTATATGAATAACCCTAAAAAAGTTCCACGACATCGTTGGTATTAAAGAAAAAATTTCTGCATAATCTATCTTCTAACTACATGGTATTGTTACTGTTAGCAGAAATAGGATGCTCGTTTCATATTGGGTTTTTCTTTCCATCTGAATGCATGTACACAAACTGTTAATGATTCGAATCCCGTTCGAATTGATTTATCACATGAAATAAAAGGATGCTCCCAATTATTTATGCAAGATGTTATTTGACGGTTTTATGCAAATGTTTTTTTCAAATTTATGCAAATGTTCTATATCTAAGTTTATGCAAGTTTTATGCAAATGTTCTATATCTAAGAGCGGAAGCACGTGTGCGCGCATGCTTAGACGTAGATTGACTCAGATTCTTTTTTTTTTAAACTTGTGTTCGTTGTTTTGTTCCGGTGTGATATGTTATAATGTATTAAATGTTTGTTTGTCGCAAGAAATAAAAGTCTGTGTTTTTAAGAAGACTTCTCGACCTGCAACATTTTATAAGCACCAGTCACATGCATTTTTCACTGCTATTATTTGAACATTTTACTCTGCGGGCCTTAAGACGATTGTTCTTGACAATTACAGGGTTTGAACCCAAATATCGTCTGACAGTTACTATCTTATTTCTAATACAGTGTACACAGATAGTAACCATAACTATAACTGGCTACACCGATCTGCCCGAAGGCACACTGAAAAATCGGAATTACCGTATTGCCGCGACAGCAACATTTCTTCTTGTATACATACGACCACCTCACCACCGCTGAACGAAACAGCATCGACAGGTCCGCGACAACAACACTGGTGGGAACTGCAGTCTTAAGGGCAATCACCGGCCACGGTACATCCCTTCCCGTGGGAAGTACATGCCGGCATCGATAGTAGGTAGGAGACCCCATCATTTCTGTACACACCAGGATGGTGAGAATTCTCGTTTGTGAGGTATCCACTGGTGGGATGTACTCAAATATTAAGCATAATTCTTCTTCATTATTTACAACAGTGGGTGAAATTTATGGGATTCATTATTCAAGTAGTAGTAGTAATTTCTGTTCAGCGAATTTATTGTTTAAAATTTAAAAAAAAAATGTTTAAAAAAATTCCAAGCTTCATGGAAAATTAGGGCAGCAATTAATTTAGTATCATTAGAAACATATTTTTTAAATTTTAAATATTGTCAAAAAACAATTTTGTACAACAATAATTTAGGAAGTTATCTAAAATAATCACCTTGTTTATAGTTAATTAAAACTTAAATTAAAATTTCAAAAAAAAATGTTAGGCAGCTCTGAGTCAACAGTTTCTCCTTTAGAGCGCCAAGACACATATACATTCTGTTTTGTTATTAGTAGAGAAGTTACATCAAATATAAGTTCTTTGTTACTCGATAGTCTAGCTACATTGCTTTCGGAAAATGAATCTCCTGCGCCAGGAAATTATTTCACTACATTTTCAACATCAAATATTAGCAACACTTATGATATGAAAACATCATTTCTTTTGCCACAAATGGCAAAAAATAAATTCAAGCAATATTTAAAAAATGAATATAGTGAGAAAGTCAGATATCTTAATCCAAGATAGAAAAAGAGATCTTATTGGTATTATTTTCTTTTTTTCCCCCAAAGCTAATTTCAGTATCGAATATAGCCCCTGGGTTAAAAATCTTTTCCACGGATTTCCGCTATAACACATTATATGTGAGGAAAAAAAGTTTGTTTCCAAACAGCAGACAATTACCCTGACGCATCAAAATAGCACTGGCAACTGCCTTCTTCCCGAAGAAGCTTTCTTTTTTACAACTGATGAGGTGGAAAATTTTTTTACACGATCCTGTTTATCTCCCCAACTTATTTTTGAACCGGTGACGGTTTCAGCTAATATCTTCGATGCTGTATGTTTACTCAAGTGCCAGAAAAAGAGTGAAGTACACGAAATAAAGCAGATTTAGTATTCTTGCGAGCTCCAGAAGAAAAATATTCTGTGAAATAACTTCTTTAGAAACTGATGACTTTACTTTCGTTTCGTGGGAAAAAAGTTAAAATTAGAAGAAAAATGATCTAAGTCATCAAGGTAGGATTATTTTGTCACTGTCTCTCTTCCCAAGGTGTGGACAGAACAAAACATTCTTTAAAATAAATGGAAAAGTTTTGTAAAACCAATGCAGTTTGTTATTTTGAACTATTGTTGATGGTGCAAGACGGTTTTGCGACAGAAATCATAATGCTATTTGTATTGTCAAAGAATTAATGTAGAGTTTTCATAGAATAGTTTTTTTTATTCATAATTTTCATAATTTCTGTACTTAGTAAATTGTAAAGAAATTTTTACAAATTTCATGACACTTATTACTATTTTAGACTATTAGCCTTTGAATATTACTTAGCTCATCGAAGGTGTTGTTTATCTTTAATTTCTGATGAATCGTTTAGATTTAATTTCATGCCCATGATTCCCTCTAAGTGTCAAACATTAAGCCATATCGCTGATTCTCCGACCCGCCCGAAGCCACTCGGTTAATAAATGCTGAGTGACAGGACCACCACAACAGCAAAATTGGCGGGAACTATGGTCAAGTCCTAAGGGCCATCGCCGACCACGGTGAATCCTTCTCTAATGAAATACATCCCATCATCGATGGGAGCAGCCTGACCCTCACCTATTTATGTACTCTCCGGGATAGCTAGATACAACCATCATGCTGGAAGTATCTCATCCTCATTTCGAGTGCCCCCCCCGGGAGGGATAGTGTCAAATATTAAATCCACTCTATTTGAATTATCTTAAAAGTGTACTGTTCTTCCAGAACATTGGCATTTTCAATGGATACCCCAAATCTTTTAGCTCCCAATCTTCTAAATTTTGAGAGATTTTTACTCCACTTCTTTATTCATCTTTAAACTACACAGATTTAAATAGAGTCTTCCTTTAGCTTTCAAAAGTGGAAGAAAATTGCACTATTAAATACTGATTAACGGTTTGAGTTTCAGGGAAATTATGTTATCGATTGTTAGTTTTAAGGTAAAGGAGGATTTTTTAAATGATTAACATTTAAGAAAATTTTGGGTCAATTATTAATTTAATAAAAAAAAATGCATTTTTAAAATTTTTAAACGTATTAATATGCATTTTTGTGGAATATATTTGCGGAAGTCCTTGCAAAAAAAAGCCAAAGGTTAGTTGGAGTTTTAATTAAATAAAATTTTTAAAAAACGCCCCGAGACGCACATTTCCACCTTCCAAGATATATAATATATATATATATGTCAAAATTAGTAGCTGTAGATCAAATGTGCTGGCCTGTTTTGCTCTAACACAACTCAATTCTCGCGTACACGAATACGCACGCACGCACGCATGCACACGCACGCGAACTCATCTTTATTTTTAGTAGAGATTATGTATGTACGTTTTGGGCCGACGTGAATAAACAAATTTGTTGGTGGGATTGAAGGTCGTTGGTTCGAATTTTGAAATATTACTTCCGTCTTTTTTTTGTGTGTGTGTGTGTGTGTTATTGATGTGTGCTGCATCTGCCAAGATTTCAAGCTTATATTCTCATAAAATAAATTTATTTTTTTACTTAATTCTTGAGATTTCCCGTATTATTCCTTTCCCATTTTTTTAACCATTACCAAGCTATGATTGAAAGAAATATTTAAATATATTTTCTGCCTTGACCTTTTTTTATTTAAATACCGTTTTATGACTATCAATAGAATATTAAATGTCGGCTGTCTGGAACAGACTGAATTAAATTTGTTTTTAGATAGGTTAAATATTAGAGTAATGAAACTTTCAGAATTTTAAATGTTAACTAGTCTCTTTTCATGTTTTGGTAAAAGAAAGAAGATTTTGTACGTTTAAAAATGTTTCCATGTTTTTAAGTTTTTTTAATTCATTAGAATATTAAAGGTCTTAAAATTAAACAGGAATTATGAGTATTAAAAAATGAAACTGTTTTCTAAAAAGGAAATAAATAGCAAACAAGAATGTTTGAAATAAAAAGGTATTTTAAAACTAAACTAATGTTATTGGAATTTTAAAATAAAAATGACGCATAAAAAAGAAAAGGAAAGAAAATTCTTTTCATTAAATGAAGAATAAAAAAAAGGTCAAGATATGTTGAAAGAGTTATCAGTTTTTTATGCATGTTTTTCTCTATTAAAACCATCTTTTTAAAAAAGAAATCATGTTTAAAAAAATTGAATTTTGTGAAACATAATATCTGAAGAAGGTTAAAAATGATGTTCTTTGAATGGAACATTTATTTAAATACCCGAAGATGTACCCGTCTAGACGGTTTTTTGTATTCGTTAGATTAACAAACGAAAGTTGTTGTAGAAAATATCATGCATATTTGAAGAATGTTTTCTACGAAAAAAATATCATTTCAAGTATAATTTAGTTGTAATATTGAAATTTAATAATAAAAATTTTAGAATTTTATGAATTAAAATTTTTTTTATTATAAACAACATTCTTTGTGAAATATGTCTTGTTTTTTGACAATATCTCTCATTGCGTGCATTTTTTAATTTGAACTATACCATGGTTAAAATTACAGCATTTTGATAAAGCAGCATAAAGTTGCTCATGGGAAAAAACAGGCTCATCTAGATAAATTCTTATTCGTTTAAAATCTGTTCCTGTGATTTTTTAATGGTTATTGGAAATACTGGAACAATTAGAAATTGGCAGTGCGTGAGTACGAGCGTAAGATGGACACCAGTGAGTTTAAACTAATTCTGGAGTGTAAAGCTTGTATTCTGGTTGAATTCCGAAGAATCTGCTAAACAATCATATCCTTGTTGAGTCCCATAATGCTAAAACGAGTACCATTGCCTTTCCTGGGATTTAAATTTCTGAGTAACATGACGATAATTCCTTCTTTTAGTTCCAACTCTTAAAGCGGCATTTCTGATACTGTTTGTTCGTACACAAATCTGGTTGGTAGTTTAACATATCATTTAATTCTTTAGAAATAATTGAATCTGAAATGAAAATGTGCATCGCTTTCCATCGAATTTGTCGATGGTTTGTTGTTTCATTTCAAAATTCTTCTTGTTAGTTGGATCTAAAATAACTCATTTTGCCAATCGTTCCATATCAGCTAAATTGTTCTAATTTGTTTGCTAATTATTGCACACTCCACATTTATCTAATTGTTCCATCAGCTAAATTGTTACCAGAAACGCAATCAACCAAATTATCTTCTTCAGTAATTCTGTTAAGGGTCTCAATATTGATATGGAACTCGGGGTTCCTTCCGATTTGTTAGTCGATGAAGAAAAACAACAGGCTTCAACAGCAAACACGACTTTTATTAAAGAGGAAGCCAAGAATACGCAGACAACAAATATACAGCCGAGGCGAACACAGGTAACACATAGCAGCTCATTACAGTAAATCTAGCCCACAAGTAATGATCGGTAGTAATAACAACCGCAGCACACAAAGCAGTCAGACAGGATTCAACATTAGGAGGGGATCTTCGTAACTACTGTCTACGGTCTCCCCAAATGCCTGCAATTCTCCATTTTCTCCTCGCTTTAACTGTACCCGACTATCGACAAACTACTACACGACTGGCTACTTCTCACACGACTCGATGCCGCTTCCACAATAAACACCAGAACTCGGCGCACAGCTCAATTCAGCAATCTCTTGAGCGCAACACAACGCTTGCTCTCGGCTGGACTGATGCAATTATTCGCGGTTCACTCTTTCCACGATTGATTTCGGCTTGAGACTGCCAGTCTTTTATAGTTCCCGGAACCGGGAAGTGAAGGTTCTGGAATAATCAAGTATATATCGGTTCTTATTCGTTCTAACATCAGAATTGTGGAAGATTCCAGTATTATCTATTTTGTAGCTAAAGTCGCCAATTCTTCGCCAATTCGCCAAATGATCGCCAAGTTTGTAGCCAACCCCTGTATTCATTCGGCATCCGATCAACTTCCAGCAGAGCTGATCGTAAAAAGTCTTTCCAGTGATTGAATTTACCGTGCTGGGAAGCAACAGTACATATTTGTAACAATATAATTATCAGCTAGAGTTTCAGTCTCTAACACTGCCATTTCCAACATTCAATAACTATTCGTTATACTAGTATTGGTCGCATTTATGCATATTCTCTGTTAGAGTGGGGCAAATAAAAAAAAGCGCTTCATTTTATGCAGATTTTAACAATGTCAGCGTGAGTTTCTCTTTAGATTACTTGAAGAGTCAATCGTAAATTTACTCCAGTTTTTATAACCTTTTCACTAAAATGTATATCATCATTTTAAATTTATTGAAAGAAAAATACTGATAAAGGGAAGTTCATTCTTTCTTAACTCAGTGATTACATCGATGATCATAAGTTTAGTTTCGCGTAACTGTTAGGGATTTGCTGATTTTTGTCTTATCGATAATGCAAAAGTTTCCAAGACAGAAGCCGGCAATTTACAACCCCTGTGAATAGTGTTTCGGTCCTCCAGAAGGGTGGCTGCAAAGTTAGTACATGGAAACACTTGACAAATATTTCCGTTTCTGTTAACGAAAGAGAATAATGTAGAATACAGGTATGTTTTTACACAACCACCAGGAATGTCCAGATAGAAATATCTAATTCTGTCATTACCGTTGTAAATAACACTAGTGATTTCATTAAGGGTATTAAGTGAGTTAAAAGATACCATTTTTGCATTTTCCTTGTCTTCAAGAGTACTACTAAAGGGAGATAGGTTCATATATAACTCGTACTCCCACCGGGGTGCATCTCAAATATGAGGATGAGAGGCTTCCTTGAGGGTGGTTAGTTCTCGCTATCCAGGTTGACACAGAAATGGTGTGGGTTCGGCTACCATCTACCAGTGACGGGACATACCTCCCAAGGGAGGAG
>JAPMOR010058131.1:0-93557 GCA_026543865.1 Argiope aurantia | reverse complement strand
TTCGGCTACCATCTACCAGTGACGGGACATACCTCCCAAGGGAGGAGTTATATCGTGGCCAGTGATGGTACTTTGGACTCAATTTCGATTCCTGCCATTGCTGTTGTGGCTGTACTGTCATTTAGATTTTCCATGTGTCTCAGGATGGATCGGAGTATCAACTTGATATATATTGCCTGTTGGAATATGGGGGTGAGAACAAGAACGAGAAATCCCTTACAAATGGCGATATTTTAGTCAGACATATGATCTGTTATCAGCGATGACCGCAATAACTAGGCAAAACTATAATTTCTACGACTTTCTGGGAAACGGGAATCATCATATACGTGATAATTGTTCACCCCTCTCCCTCGAAAGATTTCAATATATGATTAGATTTTTTTGAGGGGGGGGGTACACATTAAAGCGATAATAAATAAATATTGTACATCAAAATTAATAATTTATTTGTTATTTAAATTGAATAACAATATCTTTAAAAATATGACGGCTTTTTTCCCAATTCATTTACTAGCACAGTTAAGAAAATTGAATACTTTTATAAAAATTACATCTTCTCAGAGTTATTATGTTTATACCCACATATTAATATCCCATCCGAATTCCAAAAGATATTTTAGGGGAGGGGCACCTGAAGTTATGGAATGTTGTTAATAAAAATCTGGAGATTAAATTTTTTGATAATTAGAATACTTTCTCTACATATAGCTTAACACACCAAAATTTTAATTAATTTTCATTTAATCTTATCATGATGAATACGACATACGCCTGAACCATGCATTTCTATGAATAAAGCATTCCCATGAGAGTGCTTAAAAATTCTCATCAATATCATATTTTTAACCATTATATTTTTAACCACCTCATAATACTTTTATCAGCGGAATAAAAACCCCAAACGCGTTCGTTTCTCGTAAAGGCCCATTCTCTTCCATTTTATTAGAGGCACTTCGTTTCCCGATCGAATTAAGCGTGGGTGGTACTCAACAAAATTAAATGGGATAATGAAGGGCATGTATAATAGTGCTGAGTGAGTTAAGTAGTGTCTGTCCTTCTGAAATGTTTTGAAAAATATCCATCCCCCTGACCTTGTAATCTCACCATCAAATAAAGAAATCGATAATTAATGTAAAAAAAGAGCTCAAAGTAATATACCTATTTTCTCTTCCTTAAATAATAATAATTTCTGAAGCATTTTCAATACGCATTTATATATGTTGTAGAGGAGATTCAGTGCCACCAGATAGATGGCAGCATGATGAATGACACATCACTTTTTTTGCTGCTCTCTGTAAGCGTATATTTTAATAGAATATTGACTGTCGATTATGATATTACGATTATCTTTTTCATTATGACGTAAAGGTCAGATGCTTTTTCAAATCTGTTTTTTTTTTGTTTGTGTCGACAACAAGGTGGAAATGATTCTCTAACGTCTGTCATCAAACTGTAACATTAATTTTTTTAAAGGTTAAGTCCTGCATTCTTCGATTTGAAATAACACACTCCAACTCACATATATAAAAACTGGTCGAATACAGAACGAATTTTTAAATTTCAAAAATTGATGAAAATGGTTTTTGTATGTATGTTCAAGTGTTTTTGTAATTTAAAAGAATGAAAGATTTAAAATAAAACTGTAATTTTGTACTATTGTATACTGTTTCTTCAAATCAAATCAAATTATTATTCTAAGTTCTCTGCTGACCATACTGCTGCTTTAGAATTTAGCTCAATCCTTTTATGATCGCTAGAATGGAATATTTGTTTGCAAAACCATCTTAATTTCATGCAACCGTATAACAGTATTAACTTATGTGCTTTATTATTACGGTACAGTATGCATATTGTATATCACGATTGTGCTCGATATTATGGAAGCTGCGCAATTATTTGAGAATGCTGCAACACTATTGTAGAGCATTTTTTTTCCTTATAGAATTTAAGCAGTTTAAATACGGCACAATATGATTTTTTTTCACCCTCAGTTGTCGTTAGAAGCAAAAAACAAGCAAACGTTGCATCTACGCACTAAATCAGATGCGTGTTAACTACGTACTATAATGCAAACGAGTTTCTTGGATAAGTTCTAGCAACTGCTCCCATTCTTGTTAAGTATACAATCGTAGTTCAAGGACGATGGCCAGAAATATTTGATTGATATCAGTTTCTGCATGATCAAATTTTGACCTTATTTTCAATAACTATACAAAAAAAAAACCTGACTTTAAATATTTTATTTTGAGATTTTTCTCTCACTTTTTGGAACTTTATAAGTCTGAAAAAGGCAGTTTCAGTCGTCTGTGTCTGTCTATAAGAACAAATGAATAATATTAAAAAAATCGGAAGTAGTCTTTCCGAAATGTTTCCTCATATCCTATAACAAATATGTCATCCCTCTCTCTCTCTCTCTCTTTAGATTTTAAGCAAGGCCGTATAAACCTCGCAGCTCATAATTTAATTTCCATGTATTAGAAGTGTATGTTTCATAGTGTGCTATAGAATCGTTTTTGTGAATATAGTATTCGTACCGAACCTGATAAGTATTGATGGCGGATAATCGCTCGTATAGGTACCAGAAATTCGATTATATGTTTTTATTACGTATTTCTCCCGACCGATTGAAATTGAAATTTGACATAGAATTACAATCATAGTAACAAAGTCACATATCAAATGTTATTTATTTATATCAATGTGTTTTGTGTTATTATGTTTATAAGCATGAAAGGACAAAGAGATAGACAGTCAAGTCTTTGACGGATTTGTTTCCAAATTTGGTACATATCTGTAAATTAGATATTAAAACTATGATCCAAATTTCATCCATTTAGTTAGTTTTCGTTTTGCAATTATCTTTGTCATGCGCATTCGGATACTTCGGAGCAGACTTCTTCTAATGTATTCCATTCAAAATTTATAGAAATCTACAAATTATATAAATTATTCCCCGACAAACAGACATAATACCAAGGAGGTATGAAAACGTGCAGATATATGAAAATATCGATTACAATGCTGTTCTAGTGTACAGCGCGTGTATATATATATATATAATATAGTTTTCGTTTCCCTATTATCTGAAACACATTTATATTAAAAATATATTTATCTAATTCAAACTTTTCTGATGTAACTTTTTTTCAAATCCTTTGGAATCGCTTCAAAAACATTTTGCTTATTTATTTCTCGGTTCCAATATTTATTATTTTAAAATATTTTTTTATTTTAAAAGTACATTTACATAATGAAAAGATTTTTACAAATAAATATTTAAATAATTTCTTTTTTTTCCCAGGTACCATTTGTTTGGCATTCTTCAACGCGTAATACCTTCTTTTAATTAAGTAAGTATACCGAAAAATATTTTACTTTTAGTATTTCCTTTATATGCAGAATTTCTATCTTCATTTAAAAGAAGCAAATTAATTTTCATTCTGTGCTACGAGATTTTGAAAATTTTGAGCGGCAACTTTCTACTAATAGCTGATATAACATTGATTGTCATTTTTCCGCTAAAACAGCATCAGTCACTACCAAGCTTAAACTCTCACGCCAATTTGTCGTACATGCATATTCAATCAAGCGTTGTGATGTCGCCAAATATTAACGACAATATAGGAATGTAATATTAATAGTAGTCAAATAACCTGAAATTATTCCCTGATCTTGGGGTGTTAGCGCTAATTCTGACCAAGCATAGTAGCAATAATCGCCAAGTTAAAATATTGGTGCAAGTTATCACCAAGCACATTTGTCGATAAATATTGGTGACAAGATAGCATTAGTAAAGTCAAATATTGGCATCATATCATGGCAAGTTAGCGTTATTACCATGTTAACGGAAAGGGCATATTGATATTAGATTGAAGAGCTTGTATTTGTATGATATATTCACCAGTATTATGAATTGCTTATTCGAGGCATTATACGAGATGTAGAGTATCTAAAACAGTTCCTGTTCTGTAGAGGAGTTAGATGGTGCTGTATTTTGATCTATAAATCTCCATAACATTTCGATATCACCCGTGATCATTTTTTTTATTATTTACTTCCTGATTGGGAGACATTTTGATTGAATTCAAGATTCTGTGATGATGACGATTCCATACTATTCAATGAATTCTTAATTACTGGTCTACCGCATCCAAATTATCAACAGAACTTCTACTGCTTCAAGTATTTTACTATGACTGGAAGCAAATTGCATCAATATTGGTGAATATATTTGAGGACTATAAACGTTTCAAGCGAGTATCGGTATTATATTGGCTGTAATTTCATGGTTGCCAATAATAATTTTTAAAATTAATTAGCAAGTTATAATTTATATTAATTTTTTATATTCTTTATAGTATTACGAGAAAATGTTTTAATCTAATTTTAAATAATGTAAAGTTAAGTAAAAATAAATAAATAAATAAATAAAAATGGGTAAAGATTAACTACATGATCCTTAATTTCAAAATGTTATGAAGCATTGATGATTTTTGTCTACTTTCTTCTTAAATTCTTATTAAAATTCAGCCTTTTCTACTTAAACATTTTTTTTATAATTCTACCTACTTTTATTAACCTATATCTTATGCAATCAGCGTTTGGACATTCGTTTGACCTAAATTCAAAATTCCCTTAAAGTCGGAAATAACCTGTTTCTTTGGATATTTTTTCTTATTTTTTTCGATAGCAATAACTTCTGAATATTTTATAGCAATAACTTCTGAATAACTATAGCAATAACTTCTGAATATTTTTATACAGAAAAGAAAAAAAATCTATCATAAAATCCAAAATAATTATTTATTTAGTGATATTATTTGAATTATCTTGTTATTTTTTTCTACGAGTTAAAACTTTATGTGTAATCATGGTTCCTTTGACTTTATAAGAAATTATACGTTGAACAGAAGAAACAAAAGCTAATTATTGATGTCTGGGCTGATCACCGTGACAGCATGCACGTAAATAAGTGAATTATTTAAATTTCTTTCATAGCACTGAATTTCTATCTCCTAACCCCAACTATCTGTAAATTATCACGTTTTTTCATTATAATAAATATTTTTATAGTTTTTTTATGTCTCAAAAATAATTAAACTGTAAGTGTGAAATATCTTTTATTCATAATTATCATTAAATGTTTTTTAGTTCATTTTTAAATTTTCTAGATTTTAATTATTGAAATGTATTTGAAAATTTATTAGAGTGTTATTTTAAAGAACGGATATTTCCACTTGAGAATTATTATTGAATAAAAATAATATTAAAACTTTCAAAATGAGCTTTTTATACAAATGCAAACAGCACTTAATTTTCATCAGAATTAATATCCAACAAAATTTTAAACTTGAATAGATTTTAGAATTAACACACCGTTTGAATTATTTAGAAATAAATATTTGCAGTTAAAGACAATGCCAAAATATTTTACTAATCATTGAGTTTTCTGAAAGAGAATTGATTAGAATAAAAGATTTCCGTGTTCGTTTCAATTAAAAAAAACCATTTTTTTTATTGTTTCTCATTCAGAAAATTATTCATTCAATTTAATCACGATCGGCTTCTTTTGTTTTACTCATTTGAATGTACTTATTCTATTATTTAGCTATTCTCTTTAAAGAATTTTTCATGAAAAGAGTGTCATTCAATATTTTTAATTTTAATGAAAATGCAAATTTAAAGTTAAAGAAATCTTAATAAATAACTTACAAAATAAGAAGTTTCTCAAATTGAATCCCGAGATTTTTTAAAATATAAAATCTTTAATGAACAATTAGCATTCATACCTTAGGGACTTTCATTTAATAAAATTTTATGTTTGTGTAAAAAGGAAGGTGATTAGAAAATTAATAAATCTTTAATTTTGATGGATGAAAATTGCTTTTTATTTTTCAAAAAAAAAAAAAAAAAAAAAAGGAAAATTAATTTAACTAAAGTATTATATTTTTCATAAATTAATTAATTTTCTTTGGGATTGGTTTTATTGTCACTTTTGTGTGGATCATTATCATATTAAGAGTTGTGCTTAGTAACGAACAAAAAAAAATTAATTCAATATTCTAATGCATCTTAGATCCATAAAATTATTAATATATTGAGTTTTGAAGAAAATTTTGTAAGAGAATATCCCAGTGAAAACTATTTTAAACCAAATTGTTTTTCTATGAATAAGACTTTTTAATAAATATGCTATATTGTTAAGTTCTATTATTTTATCTGAAATATTTTTGAATAAAAATATTTTAAATCATTAAAATTTGACTGGAAAGAAATAGATATTAACATGGGTATTTTTATACGTTGTATATAAAGATATTATCTTCTGCAATATGTTATACAATTCTAAGTCAAATGTTTATTAATTATTTTTACAATGAAAATGAATATTATCGAAAATATTTTAATAAATTAATTTACATTTTTAATAAAATAGTAAATTTGGAAAGTCGGCGTCTTGGTCTGGGGGGTAGCGCATCTTCTCCCTGATCTGGGCATCGACCAGGGTCAAGTCGCGCTACCCGGATTTGAGTCCTGGTTCAGGCATGATTGTTCTTCACTCTATGTTCTATCTGTGAGGTGTTTGTAAGAATCCCCTCTGTGAAAAGGGGTTGTGCAAGCGAGTGTGTGAGTGTCATTTTCATATGAGCCAAGTCAGATTTCTGCCCACGGTTGCTCAGGGATCTTTACCTTCAGAAGCTACTGCACCCCCTCCCCTTTCCAGGGTAACGCGAACATGATATCATCACCATCAACATAATCTGAAGACATATTTGTCTGGTAATTAATTCACATTATATTTTTAAAAAATTCCTTTTGAATGAGATTTAAAATAAAAATACATCATATTTATTAGTGCCTAATAAAATTGCACTATTTTAAAAATGAATACGAAGTACACCACTTTTTTTATGAAATGAAAGTTATTCTAAAATTGTTTGTTTCGTTACAATTATGAGACACGTCATTACCTAGAAAAATTTACTTCGGAGTCAACTTTATATAAATATGTGTTTGTTGCTTTGTTTTTGAAAAATAGTATTCCGAAACTCTTGTAAATAAAATAATGCGATAATAAAATTTCTAGTTCTCAATCATGTAATTGGAACTGAACTAACCATGTTCTATGTGTTTAAATTTGATACTAGAAAGGGATGCTTGTTTTGCATCTTCTAGAATGAAATAAGTTATATAACTGACTCTCTGAGTCTCCCGAAGGCACACAGATAAAGAAAACTGAATAACCAGACCACCACAACAGCAACATTGGCGGGAACTGTGGTTGAGTCCCAAGGGCCATCACCAACCACTGTACAACCCATCCCGAAGGAAGTACGTCCCGTTATCGAGGACGGAGGGAGGATCCAGATCCCCATCTATTTATGTACCCACCAGGGTGGCGAGATCCAACCACCATACTGGAAGCATCTCATGTCCTTTACGAGGTGCCCCCCCCCCCGAGGAGAGATATAATGAAATAAAAAAAGTAAATTAACATGAAGATTAAATATAAAGCCAGAACCTAGTGACGTTGTTAAAATTGAACGAATGAGATTTCCTGTGCGCATTACGAGGGAAACAAGGGGTGCTAACTTTTGTTGCAAAGGGTATTTGTATCACTGCAGGCTCTAAACTCTTCATCTCTCGGTCATCCACTTCTACAGAAAGTGAAGAAGATATACTGTCTTCTATATTTGAAAAATATTAGAGTTTTGCTTTCATGGATCCCTTGGCACATGGGTATTTCTGGAAATGAAATCGCAGATACAGCAGCTAAGTCAGCGAGCGTAATTTTGCCCCAACGTATTTCTTATAAAGATTTGCGTGCATCTTTTATTCATTGGTGCTATCTCCTGTGGCAAAATCAATGGGACATGGAAACTAACAACAAGCTTCACTTTATTAAACCACAATTGTCCAACTGGTCTTCAAAACTAAGCAGGCGCTATGATGTAATTTTATCCCGACTACGCATTGGTCACACTCGCTTGACACATAGATTTTTACTTTTTGCCGATCCACCGCTTGTATGTTTTAATTGTGAAGATATTTTAACAATCCGACACATTTTAATAGAATGCGCAAGTTTTGCCGATCTTCGTTGGAAGCATTTTAAGTCCAACAATTTTACCTTAGATTTTTTATTGGGTGAGTCGCATCATCCAAACGTTTTTTCGTACATTAAAGATGTAGGTATCATCCATGAAATTTAACTTACAGTTTTAATACCTTCTTTCCTTAACTTTTGACTAGTTTGAACACTTTCGGTTGCACTTCTTGTAACGATAAACTACTTTTTATCTTGCTGTGAAAATTTTAAGTTGCTTCGGCGCAGCATATTCTGCAACAGGATCTTGCGCCAGAAATCTAAATCTAAATAAATGTATCACTGTAGAAACGAAATCACAATTATATGAATATAACTAAACAATCTGGACCTTCTTTATTTCAGTCTAAAAGGAACAAAAATAGTAACTCCGTGTCAGGGATTATTCGACGAAATCAAGAAGAAAATAAAACAAGTGGAAAAAAAAAAGAAAACTCTTGATCTCAATGACAAGAGTGCAGTTAAATTTAAAAGAAATTCTAATTCAAGAAATTATAACTTTGGATTCAAATGAAGGAAGAATAATTGAAAAAATGCTAACTTCATGCTACAGGGAAACCAAAACAAAAATAAGCTTGTAAATTAATTAAAAAAGAAAACTTAAACAAGTAAGTATATAATTATGAAAGTATTAAAAATGATATTTAAAAGACATAAAGAAATACAAGTAATACATTTTACTATTACTTTTACGAATTCTTCTTCAAAACCTTTTCTACATTTGTGTTATTACAGTGACCTTATTCTACGTATATGAAAAATTGGGAAGATGGATTCTTTAAAAGCTAATTTTTTGATTCAATAAATATAACTAACCTCTTTTGAATGTCAATTATTAATTTGTGAATAAGAATTGAGATGGAAAATGGAAATGACTTTCCATTAGAATAAAAGATGAGAATGTGGGATACTTAGTAACTATATATGAATGAATTGTGTATTTATTACAATTAATAGAAAATAATTTTTAGGTATTTTTTGTGGTATTAAAATAAAACAAAGTGTACTCACAGACGCTAGAATATGTATTAAAATGTATGAATTACATTTTTAACACACTATCGCAAAGTTCATTTGTTGTTTATATTTATTTGTGCATGCATTACATGAATGTAACGTAGCATGAAGGAACTTTCATCATATTCTTATGCATAATTTTTACTGATATATGCTGCTTTCTGCGTCTATCACACTCTGTTTATCCCCAGAATCCTTGTTTCTTCCTGTTATCCTTGTTAAAAAAGTCCACAAAATATATTTAATACTTTCACCTTCCCTAAACAACAAACAACACTTATCTATCAGTGTTACCAGAGTTTATAGCGCACGGCTGCAAAGTAAATATATTTCCAGCTCCTTGTACTTTACGATCATCAATAAAGGCCTTATCATCAGCAGGAGGCTGCTTCAAGGAATACTTTCAACCTCCTTACAAGGTTCCTAACTCAAAAACAGCAGTCTTTCCGAATTAATTCTGTGTAGTTTGGGCTGTAAAGGATAAAGCTGTGTTTATGCTCAGAAACGATATAAACAATAGGAAACTAGCTTATTTATCATTATGTGTTTTGAATGGCATAATTATACATCTTAAAAAACTGTATAATAGGGGTAACCTGTGAACATGTATTTTAGAAACTTCGCTTTGAAATTGCTGTTATTGTTGTTATTTATAGCACTTTACAAGCCCACTGACAGATCTGTCAGCTATTTAAGCAGAGTGAGCGTCTCTAGTTTTTTTCAGTAGCACCAACTAGGGCCAAGAGTACGACTTAGCTACTTCATGTGTCACATTCGCTTGCACAATCCCTTTTTATGGGGAGGGAGCACTTTCACACACCTCACAAATAGAACACCGAAGAACAACCATGCTCGAACCGGGACTCGAACACAGGACGGCTAGATCACAGGAAAGACGCGCTACCCCTATGCCAGGATGCCGGCTCGCTTTCAAACTAATACCGGTAATGATAGAAAATGCTTGATATAAAATACTGAAATGAAAAATAAAACTTTATCCTCTCTAGTTCGTTAGACGAGAGAGCTGCCTCTAGTTGCACTAGTTGACAAAACACAAGTGCTCACTACTCACTTTCAAACGTTACAACGCCATCTATTAACAATATTAATTAGCTAATTTAGTATATGATTGATGACATAAAAATAATAGTTACAAATAATAAAGTTACATGAACAATATCAACGCTCATAAGCAAATAAACTTGAGAAATATTATCTGAATGTTAAAAATAAATTACTGAGTACAAAGAATTCAAAATATTAATCACTTTAAGTTTGCTTCCATTTAATTGTAAGTAATTAATAAATTACTGATCAATCAGCTTGCATGGATGCCTCTTACTAATTAAATTCTAACTGATGAGAAACTCAATAACTTTTTTTCATTGCATATTTATAAGCCTGGTTTGACTTATATCAATGCCCAGTAGAGATTAATGTAATGAATGTAATGTAACTGTGTAATGAATAAATAATAATGTGAATTCTTACTTTTTATTTCCCTATCAATATCTATTTCATTTCTTTTTATTCAATGCACTCAGCTTTTTCACTTATATTAACAATTATTACCGCTCATAAACTGATTTATTGTAGCAATCTTGTTAACCTCAATACTTGACATAACCAAATTAGATCGTTACATGCATGTAATGAAAGAAGAACTTAATAGCAAAGAACACGAAGCCTACTTTTCCTAAACAAATTAACGCAATCACTCTGGCATTATATCTGCTATTTAGAGAAGGTCGGTAAAAAACAAAATAGCTGAATGTTATTTCTCTTTTCCAGACCAAACACATATTGCGGGAATTATTTATTAGTGAATAAATATATCAGCTTTCCCAATGAATATAAAAAAGAAATAGACAGGCCACATGGAGGATTCCAATCTATGGTGGAGGATAAAAAACAAAATAGCAAAAATGAGTTAAGGATACCGCCATTCATTAATCTTACATAACTACTCCATAGCACAGAAAAGAGATCCGTTCCTATCGGACTCCTCCATTTTTTGAAGGATCATTTTTCGCCCTCATATTTTGTGGGATTGGAAATGACTGCAGAGTTATTAATTGCGTAATGTTCCAGATTCGATTGGACGCAAAGAATTTTGTGCAACGTGTAATTAATTTTTATGTAATATGTATTACTTAAGCAAGAGGAATGTTTTTTTAAATTTGTTCTCAGAGGAAAGAAAATAACCTCGGAGAAAAATGATCTCAGTGAATGGTAATTGTTTTCGAAGGAAAATATATATGGGATATTGTATCAAATAACCGATGAGTTATTTTTTCAATTTTGCAAAGTCTCTAGTAATGTTTTTCCATATTTCTGGAGGTTGTGGGCAAAAGGTACTGTTAAAAAGAAAAGGGTAACCTTTTGTTACAATGGTTTCTAAAATATTACTTCTAAAAAGTTTTAAAAATATATATAAACGTGTTTTCGGTGTTGCTTTTTATTTTCTCTTTGAATAAAATTATAGAGGTTAACAAATTTATTTTAAATAAACAGATATATTCATAAAATTGAAATTCAGAAATGTTTGATCATAAATTATTTAAGTAATCGAATCATTAGAATAATCTAAGCGTTAAGAATTCCTAATAAAATTTAAAATCCTATATTTGTTTCCTATTTAAATGTTTTTTTTAATTAAAATCCTATATATTTGGTTCCAAATGTATTTTTTTATTAAAATTCTATAATTTATTATTTGTTATTCTAATACTATGTATTTATTATTAAAATCCTATTAATAGTTGCTATTACGGCGTGTTCATGCGTCCGAACCTCAGATAGAAGTACTTACTACACGTCATCGGTGTAGAGTTTACACCCACACGTCGTTATAGTACACACAATGAAAGCGAAATTAACTACCATACTTAGTGACGAATTAAGAAATTTTGTGATCTTAGGCATAAGGCTCTTTTTTTAACATTCAGTCAACTTAGTTCCAGATTTCAAATGTTTTTAAATTTATCATTGTACTAATGATTTATTTCAGTTTATTGCGAACATAGTTTTATTTTTTTAATATGCATATCATAAAGAAAATGACTTAATTCTTGAAAATTAAACCCTAACCATTAATTAATGATTTTTTTAAATTAAAGTAAAAGTGTTTAATTTTTGTGACAAATTATAAAGAAGTTATCAATTGCAAACGAAAAAAACCACAAAAATTATTTTTCCTAGAACCTGTTAAGTGAAATGTTATATGATCATTTAAATGAATAATTTAATAATCCAATATATTATAAATACATAATTAAATAGATTTATCTAATTATGATTTTAAAAATTTAATATGAACGCATATTGTTGTCCAAGTTGATAGTATTTGTATGTAATGATATCTCTTAATCTAATTTAGAACCTAATTCATTTCCAAATTTTTTTCTTAATTTAGTCCATCTTAACTTCATTCTGAAATGTTCTCTTATTTCTTGATCCGATTCCTACTTTTTTATTTAATGAATGCTACACGCGTTCTATAAAGCTGCAAGTCTCAACATTTTATCACGCTCCGAGTAAAGGGATGAAAATCCTTAGTGTTTACCGCATTTTTTTAAAGATACCAAAATTTCCCTATCGTAAGACTACACGTATCAAAGAAATCCCTATCAAAATCTCGTAATAAAAACCATTGAAGGGAAAAATTTCGGTCTCTTTTTGCGCTCCTGCTTTTGTGTTGCGAAGTAAATGACCGTCAGTTTCATCATCGCTTTTTGTACATAATATGCCTCCCGAATGAAATAAATCGCGGATTTAAATTTTCAAAAGTTTCTTCTATTTGGCCTTTCTACTGCGTAAATATGTTTTACATGTATTTATGTTCTTATAAATTTATTTATTTGGTAATAAGACGACTAATACTTTTTTATGAGAATGCTTGCGGTACCCCTTCAGCCTAGGGTTTTAGGCCATTTACTTGTCTGCCTAGTTGGAAACACGCCACTGACCGTAACGATAGCTCTCCAGCTCCATATCTGAGGTTCTACCTGGTAGAATAATGTTTTAAGGCTCGTAGAATAGTTCTCAACAATGAAAGGAAAAATATAGAGAGTTTGCCCGTTTGTATAACTGATGCAGACACATGATAAACCTAGTATCCATAAACAAGCTGCTATATGCAATGTTTCCACTTGCAAGGACAGTAGTTTAGAAAGAAATGGATATATTTTTCGAAGATAAACAGAACCCAACTAAAATATTCTGGAGCTATGGATAGAATTTTTTTCTCGCTACAACTAACAAGGTGGAGCATAGTTTCCATGTGTTGGAATGAGATTGAAAAAGTGAATAAGGGCCTTTAGAGAGAAACTCAGCGATTTCCCTGCGTGAGCATTGGGACTGATTTTTTTTTTACATCTGCTATAGCAATTTCGCGAAAAGCGAGTTCTTTTTCCAAGGAATCTGTTTTTAACATTCGGAATAAAATATTTTTTGTTTTCACTTTTTTCAAAATATTTCTGAAGTTAGAAAGCCATTCCTCGTGTTCAGTTTTGACGCACACACAAAAATTTAACGGAGATCGTAGCATGGTAATGGTTTGATTAATCTAAAATTTGCCATTAATGTAAATACAGCAGCAATACATATTCACAACCAGAAGAAGTGGTCTTCCGGAGCTTCTCTCGCGTATTCTCTAATAAAGATATTAATCCTCTTTCTACACATAAAGTTAGGGAATTGTGGAGGCCTCAAATGACTTGCTTGGTATTGGCGAATAATAGTTGCGAACTAGTAATCTTTTATGTGGATCTAATGTTTTTAAAGAATTTATCGTATTATCTTTGACGATTTTTGGCTTGTGGTTCTTTGGCTTCTTTACTCAAAAACCGAATTTGTATTTTGGACGTCAGTTTTCCGTCTGATTGAAAACCAAATTTGTCATACAATTATAATTGTAGTCACAAGATCACAAGTCAAATTCCATTTATTTAAGTTGTTGTGCTTTTGAGTGATTGCGTCTGAATGAACGCGAAAGTATTGACCAAAACCCTATGTCAGATTAAGTTCAAAATTTCGTGAGAATTTAGATATTAAATTCTATATTTATATACTAAATTTTATTTATCACATTTCTTATATTCTGTAGGTATCGGAAAGCCAAACAGTCAAAATTCTCCGAAATGGATTTTATTCAAAATTTGTTATAAATATACAAATTTTGTGTATAGATCATGTACAAAATTTCATGCCTCTAGCTCAAATCGTTTTTGAGTTATCATATTCAAAGATAAACAACGAGACAGACATAATTCCAAAAACGTATTTTTTCGAATGTCTGAAACGTGGAGATTCGTCAAAATCTGGAGATCGAGTCATTTGACGATTACAATATTTTTTTCACTCTATTTAATACTGTTAGTAAATAGACACTGTGTTTAATATTATCGCAACGCACGTGAGTAAGAATCCAGTTGTTAAAACTAACCAAATTCACTAATACTGATAAGTTTATTTAAAGTTTATTACACTTGGAGGAAATAACTTTCGACGAATATAAGATTTAGATAAATGAAATCTTATTTTTAAATTTTGTGTATTAGTTAGTTTTTGAAATAATATGAAACAATTTAATAACCATATTATTTATATTTATATCATTTAAAAATTATTATTCTTTGAAATTTAATTAAAAAGCTAATTAAAGTTTAAAAAACTTTCTGTATAATCTGTCTCACAATCCAAGATGTAACCATACGTCAAACTAGACTAGAACGATTTCAGTGATAGTTTATTACAAAATTTCATTTTTACGAATATGAAATAAATATAGTTAAGGTGTACGTACACACTTGAAACTTGGAAAATCGTTCAAAATATCGAATGTTTTTTCATTGCTTCAAAATGTTCTCTGATTCTTCCGCTTTCAAACGATACGATTATTTTTCTTGAGGAACTTTCAGTAAAAACTCTAGTTTCGGTTATTTTTAAACTCATTTTATGAAGAATGATATTTGTCCACTATGTTGCTTCATTCAAACAATCAAAACTCAACAAAAAATTAACCGAATACAATTATTTATTTTCAAATTAATCTGTATGAAATAGTGGATGTTGTGTGCCTCAATCAAAGTTATATTTATAGAAATAAATTTTTGATAGCTGTTTAAAAGTTAAAATTATAGAAAAAATCTCACTTTTTCTACTCAACATTAATGAAAAAATTGTTAAAAGAAACTATATATTTTTATAACTTGATTGAGGCAGACAATATAAAGACTAATATTAGGCATAATTTTCAACTAGAATGGTGTATCTGTACAAATTAGAATTTACGATATCATGTTTCAAAAATATACTAATTAGCTCATTAAATATTATTTAATTAATTAGTATTAGTGTAATAGGTTTTTTCTCACTGAAATGAATTTAAACATATATTAATGACCTACTGTAAAAAAATTGGATTTTTAAAGTTAAAATTTAAAAAAAAATCTTCTAGTGTGTACGTACACCTTAAATAAAAAATATATAATAAATAAATTAAATTAGCTTTTGCAAATTTAAGACAGTTATGAATATTGTTGTGGCATCTGTAAATTCACTTTATCTTAAATATTTTAATTGATAATAGAAACAGCTGGAAGTATAATTGTAGTTGGAATTGTATTGGAAGTATAATATAAGCATTTAGTGCAAGAATGGCAGTGTAACAATATCGTCTGATTAATTTCAGACGATATGTTTTAATTTGAGTCTTAGAAAAATATTATTTTCTCAAATTAAAACTTGACTGTATCGAATTAAGAGTTTCGAAATAGCATTGTTTTTTTCTTTCCCATTCAATTAAAACCAACAAAATTTTCTGTAATCAGAAAATTGATACAAGTTCCTTCATTTTATTTTTTGTTCTTACGTTAAAGGCGGAATTCCGCCCCCTCCCTTTCAGAATTTATTTGAGAGATGCGACTCTGAATATTCAATATAAAAATAGTTCTACGATAATATCTGTTTTTGATTGCAGACATGTTTTAAATCAAATAAATATAGAATATAGAAATTTGAATAAGTATGGAAAATAGAATAAATATAGAAATTTAAATAAGTATAGAAAATGGTAAAAATATAGAAATTTGAATTAATATAGAAAATGGTATAAATATAGAAATTTGAATTAATATAAAAAATGGACTAAATATAGAAATTTGAATAAATATAAAAAATAGAATAAATATAGAAATTTGAATAAATGTATAAATTTCAATGAATATAGAAAATAGAATAAATATAGAAATTTTTATAAATATTGAAAACAAATATTTTTCCAAATTAAAACTCGAATTTCTCGAATTGAAAATTTTGGACTAGTGCTCTTCTAATTCTCATTGCTTCAATTAAAATCAATACAATTTTCTACTAAACTTAATCATTCTTTCGAAAAACGTTCACAAATTCCTTTAATTCATAACATTTTTCAGAACAAACCAGTTATCAAGTGTTCTCTGAAAATCTCAGGGAGAAAAAGTGAATGAGAAACTACATTTTTAACAGTAGTCTCCAAAACTTTCATTATTATATTACTCGGGATTTAACGCCTCTCATTTCGACCGTGTCACATCTTTTGTCTTTTATTTTGTTTTCTGCGTCTTCTGTTTTCCTTCAACATTTCTATAGATCATCACGTTTCTTGGAAATCCTTTCTGCACTTTCCTCCTCCTCTAGAGTGACATATAGATATATACTTATGTATCTTGTTTCTTGTTTTGCGGCGAAGGCAGAAAATTGCTTTTCAGAAGAAATGGAAAGGCAAAGGGGAGGGGGGAGGGTCAGCACATAGAGAGGGCGTCACGGATTGTTTCATTAAGTCTTGTGGCTAGTGGCAAGTTTTGCTTGCTTCTTTTTGTTTAGCTATGGGCATTTTTTTTGCTTTTTTTTTGCTTTTTGTCCTTTTTGCTGCCAATTCCTTTTATAGCCTGCTGCTTTTGATCGATACCTGTGGAATACAAATGTTAAAGCTCTGCAATTTTAGCTGTTTTGGCACTTGTTTTATCTGTCGAGAAATGACTTTAAAAATTTGACTTGTTTTCTTCGAAAGTGACTTCTCAGATCCATAGAATTGAAGAAATAGTTTTGAAACAACATCAACTTGAAATGTTTGTAAATAGTATTGTGAAGTCTTTGTGAAAAATCAATTCGAAAAACATATTTCGTTGCAGCTGAAACACTTTTTTCCTTGAATAATACTAAATATCAGAAAATTACTTCTAATTTAATTTAGAATAAAAGATGTATAATTCAAATTGGAATTATGACATCTTCGGTTGATTAAAACTATCTTGAAACATACTGGTAACTGTGCTACTGATTAATTAGTTTGGATAATTTCATTGTATATGGATACCTTGTTTTCATGGAGAATGTTTAGGAGAAACTGGCTAATACTTATATTTGGGGCCGAACCTTTCAGTACATTTTCTACAGGAAAGAGCAAATCTTTTTTAATAGAACGTATAGGTCCTCCAGGTTGAGTTAGAAGCACAGATGAAGCATGCTACTTGTAATATTCGAATCCAGATTTGTGTTAATTAGGTTTGCTGGATTTGATGAATGCAGCAGAATATTTTGTTCATTTATCATAACTGAATCTAGTCTAAATATAACTGGAATTTCGGATGTTGCACTTACTAAAATAAAAAAATGGAATTTTTTGATTTTATTAAGGAAATTATGTGTGTTATGACTTACGGCACTTTACAAGCCCGCTGATAGTTATTTGTCAGAGATTTAAGCCAATTGCGCGTCTCTTGCTTTTTCAGTAGCGCCGACTAGCGTCAAAAGTACGACTTAGCTGCTCACGCGTCACAACCTTTATTACGGGGCGTACTTCATTCATGTATTTCATTCGCTCATCCGCAGATCGTAATTTAGACCTGAATCAGAGAATGATCACCTCTAAACCAGTACCCCCAGTGGTTTGACTCTTAACATGAAGTACTTTGTGACCACGGTAGATTTATACATGCGCCAGCCACCACCACACACGGAGAGTCTTCGGCCGATGGGGTTCGAACTCAGAACCTAAGGGATGCGAGTCCAATGTTCTAGCCCTACCAACCAGACTATCCCAGCCCTACGGAAATTATACTAATGCCTTGTATAACGAAAACTCATATTCTGCACAGAATATAAAATATTGTATATATGTCGTGAAAAGAGTTTTGTGTCTCGGAACTGATATCATAGAGACTGAGAAAAAAATTATTTGGCTTGACCCAGTCATTGAACTACAGCATAATTAGTACAATACTGGATGTGCCTTTTCTTCCTTTAAACACATAAGAATGGCTCCAGATATACTATGTTTAATATGTTCTTAGTATGATCTAATACGATTTTCATTAATATCTCCATCCTAATATTCACTTCCGTATTTATGCAAGATATTCTGCGACATCTCCAAAATAACGTGATATATTCTCAATGTTTGACAATATTGTTAAGATATTGTTGAAGTTGTGCATTTTGGACTTGCAGATTTTACCCATCCACTCTAATGAAATGAAATTCTTTTATACAATTCATTTCTCTAGTAATGAAAATAAGTTTATCATTGTTGATAGTAAATTTTGTATTTCTTTTGGGTAGTAAGTTTCCTTTCGGAACTTTCAAGATTATAAGGATAATTCAGTTTTATATCCCACGATTTTTCGCTACAAAACAAATATTCTAAATTTTCTACGTCTTTTTATACATTTTATGGCATGAAGTATATAGTACATGACGTATTGTACACATATTTATTTTTAAGGGTATAAATCTTTGTTGTAGGCTCATATTTACGACTAAGATTAAAAAACTAGAACCGCCTTCTTTTAAAAGATGGATCATTTTGAAAGATGTGGTTCAAAATCTTTCGCGGCTTTTTCTTGGAAGTAGGAATGGCTTTATTGCACACTGTAAACTAAACATTAAATTTGGTGAATGTTTTAATGTCATAAGCAGGAATTCTAGGAAATTGCCAAAATTTATTTCTTTACATCGTAAGGCCTAGTGAACTTTGTCTACATTCTGTTTGAACTATTTAGAGGAATAAAAGTCGGCTTTCACGTTTACTATTATACAGCATTACCACTTGCCACTTTAATATGAAGAATAGTGTTTTAAATTTTTTAACATTTAATTTTTTTCTACTTAAATTTTCAATTTTTAAGAAATTTGTCACACATATTATAAACTAGTGCTAAGATCTTCTTTTTGTAGTACCAAACTTGATTAATTTTTAAATAACCATGTAAAACCTTACATTTGACATACAACATTATCCTTTTGTCAACTTAGGCTTACCACATTTAATGTATGTCAGTTGTTCTTTTAAATTTTTTTAAAATATGATCGTAAATCTCTCATTGTGTCGTTACAATATCATCGGTTAAAACGTCATTTTAGACGACATGTGCAATTAATTTCCGATAATAACGCATGGGCGCTTTAATTTGAAGAAATTGATCACATCATGGTATTTATCACCTTTTGCCCTCATTACTTTCACGTTAGATAATCACCACTAACTTAAAATTGATTAATTAGACGAACTGATTATCTTCGATCCAAGGCATTTCGTAAAGCCCATTAGATCGAGATTTCCGATGAAATGCCTTCTGCATTAAGGTTATCGATATTGGAGATCTGGCCGAGCATCGATTCATTAGTTTGGAGGGTAATCGATAGAAGTGAAAACGATTATAGTGTAAACAAAGCAAAAGATTCTGACGGTGTTTATAGTCAGGAGTAAGAGATAAAAAAGCATAATGGAAAAAAGAAGAACGAAAAATGAAAGAAATCGTTCAAATTAAAATTGGCGGTTTATAAAAATGTGTGGGTCTATTAAAGCAGTGAAGTGTTGCGTAACAATAAATCTGCTTTTGAAAAAATTAACTAATTCATCCAAATTAATGTATTTGAACTATAAGTTGCGTTAAAAATTAATGGTGCATTCTAATTGAAGAAGTATAATTATTCTTAACTGTTAATAAATCACATACTATGTAACATGGCTTGAAATAAAAAAAAATTCCTAGAGTACGCATATTACACTTATTTTGATTGCATGGTATCGAAGTGTGTGGGGCTATTTAGTATTAATGCATGTACCTGTTAAAAGAATAATTTTATTTTCCTGGGAAATAGCTTACATATAAGTAGAAGTTAATTTTAATTTGATTACAATTGATAACATTGATTTAATCACTTTGTGCATGTGCTTTTTTAATTAAGAAAAAAATCAAGTAATCAATATGTGATTCCTCTCTTATTGAGTATTCTTTTATTATATTTGCATTTAGTTACAAATTGCTTTCCAAAAATTAAAACTAATGATTATCTGTTATTTGCTTTTATTATACTTTAACCATTAAATATGCAGCGCATATTTAATCTTTAACATATGTTAGCTATATTTTTATTTTCTATTTACTTTGTGACTGCAATTGTAATTCTATGTAAAATTTTGGTTTCAGTCAGTTTGAAAAATGGCATTTCAAATATATATTAAATTCTGTTGGTATATAGGCTTAGACTTATTATATTTTATAGTCTAAGTTATTTTTAGTTTCTCGTATACGAAACATAAAAAAGAAATTTTGTTATCATCAAAAAATTCAGGATAGAGATTTTGAGACATTTCCAATTTTCAGACCTCCCTGAAGCTGTAAAACGCCTTTTTCGAACTAAATCCAATCATCTGTCTATCTGTGTTCTATGATAACTTAAAAATACTTCAAGCTTGCCCGGTAAGATTTGATTCATAGAGTTTATACAGTAGATTTTATACAGTGTATTTTATTTTATACAGTTGAGTTTATACAGTGTAGATTTCTAATTTGTAGAATTCAAATTTTATACACAACCCATTCAAAGGAATCTGTCGGTTCGGCTAGTCAACTACAAGTATACATGATAATTACAAAACGTAAACAGACAGATAAATAAAAGTTTGTGCACAGATTTAGCATATGAAACGTAAATTCTTATCAAATTATGAATGAGATATATCAGATAGGTTGATCGTCTATAGATTGCCACTTTCGCATGCATGCTGTTGTTGTTGTGACTTATGACACTTTACAAGCCCGTTGACAGCGATTTAAACAGAGTGAGCGTTTCTTGTTTTTTTTAAGCTGCGCCAGCTACTGAAAAACTACTAGAGTGAAGAGTACGACTTAGCTACTTCATGCGTCACATTCGCTTCCACAACCCCTTTTTACCGGAGAGCATATTCACACACCTTACAGACAGAACACAGACGAACAACCATACCCGAACCGGAATGCGAATCCGGGACGCACAGATCACGAGGAAGACGCATTACCCCTACACCAGGACGCTCGGCTAGCATGCATATAAACACAATAATTACAAAAATAAATTAAACATATTTTAATAAATGTAAATACAATAATAAAATATTATATAATAATATAAATAAATAATTTAATAATATAAATACGATATTTTAAATATGTTTTAAATAAATAAAATTCCATGTGTGATCTTTTGGATACATTTGCAATTCCATGTTGAATTTTGTTATCAATACGAAAAAACCCATTTAAATTAGAAAATCAATTTTTAATCAGATGGGCACTTTTGTTTTAATCAAAATCCACGGATTAATCGCTAAACAATCGTTAAAGATCACAGAATAGATTCATAAAGAGCACGAGACTATATTCACGCTAAAAATCAATATTTTGTATCTATTGTTTGTCAATGCCTTACAAGACATTCGCATTCTTATCCAAAGTTTGCAAGTTATTGCCGGGGAGGGGGAGGGTATACACCTTTTTCAGAGAGTATGTGAGAAAGTTTTAGTGATACTACTTCTATTGGTTCGTACCGGCAAATAAAAGTACATACAATAAATAATTTTTTGTGTAATTCTTATTACAGGAAATGAATCGTGATAGATTTCATAAAATAACAGTTTCTTATTTACACAATATATCTCTGAGTGTACAGCCCCATAGGTTTTACAGTTGAGCCCCATAGGTTACATTTAGCGTGTGATTTCTTTTATTTTTAAGGCAGTTTTCATGTCTTGCAATCTATGCTTTCCTTAATTTTTCGAAAAAAAAAGTAGTTCAATTTCTCCTTGCCGAAAATGCGAGAGAGGTTTCGTTTACATAAAATCTCACTATGTATTCAGTTTCTAATGTTTATAAGTCAACTGCGGTTAACACAAAACTGAAATAAGATTGATTGTCAAAATTTTAAATGCAAAATAAAAGTGGTGACATAATATTCCGATTATGCTATTGAATTCCTGCTTTTTGAGAGCTCGCAAGTAAAATTACGATAACTAAGTGCCAATTTAACTTAGTAATGTTTATAATTATATTTTCGAAATGGCCAGATCTCAGATAATTTATTTATCCATTCAAAGTAAAAAAAATAAATATATATTTGAATTGGTTTTTATTTTTCCTGCTTTATTAGAAAATATTGAAGTAAATATACACTGTTATAAAATGATGAGATTTTTTTTTTGAAATTTTGAATATAACAACTTTTAGAATAGTTTAGTTCTCTCATTATATGTTAATTAACTGAGTGATTTATTTTTTTAAATAACAATAGTTTTTGAATGATAAAATGTAATTAATTTTTCACCATTTTTCTTGCATTTTATTAAGTCATTTGTGTCGTATAGATTTATAACAATGCACGTTAATGGAAGATTGCTAATGAAAAATTAGTTAAATTTAACTTATTAATTTTGTTTTTCTGATAGTAAAAATTTTGCTTCGTTCAGGCACAATCGTACATGCAAGGGTTGTTCAAATGAAAAGGTACAAAGCGACACTCTTGGTATAAATGAAGACTTTATTCAAATTATATACCATAGGCCTGAGCACAACTATCCCATTGATTTACTTAGCCGAAGGATTCCTTGTTCCCAGAATTCCTGTGACTGTGACGGGACCCAGTCTTTCACAGCATCCTTGAGTTCGTCATCCAAGATTCACTACTTTTGAATTTATCGAGCACAGAGGAACCATTAACTCCGATGTGTATTGTGAGACACTCTGAAGACAACGCAGGTCCATCAAGTAGAAAAGACTGGGGTTACTCACGGATGGGGTGGTTCTGCTTCATGATAACGCGCGTCCATACGTCTCCAGGGTCATACACGCGGGACTGACCAAGTTCAAATGGAAGCAGCTCGACCATCCCTCCTACAGCCCGGACATGTCACCCTGTGATTTTAATGTGTCTGGTTCCCTGAAAAAACATCTGAAAGGGAAGCGCTTCAACTCGGATGGTGAATTAAAGGACTATGTGTAGGACCGAGTCATGGCCACAGGAATTCTGGGAACAAGGAATCCTTCGGCCTCATTAATCAATGGGATCTTTGTGCTCAGGCTGTGGTGTATACTTTGAATATCTTCATTTATACTCACAATGTCATTCCGTACCTTTTCATTTGAACACCCCTTGTAGACAACATTTTAATGCAAGTAGAAACAAGTCATTAACATATTGGCTAATATTTACCTATAAAAGCTAATAAGCAGCATTTTTTTTATTACATTTCGCCTCAAAATCAAGATGAATGAAATGAAGTATAAGTTAATTTATTTTCACCAGCCTGCATTATTCTATTCTGCATTGTCATAGATTCAATAATATCACTGAACTGGACTCCCTGAAATATCTGAAATCTTAACAAATATAAATGAATTTCCTGCCGCTATATTGTGGAAGCTGAATTAATTTTGTGATCTGGGAATTATAATATAGGAACGGTAGAAACTTAAGGATAGTTTATATCCAGAACATATCCACATTTTGAAGTAGTTATAATTTAACTTCATTTTTTGATGCGCATATTCTTCTTTTTATTTTCATTCTGTAAAGAAACTTGGAGGATGGAAATATGCAGCTCGTAGCGATTTTTTTTAAAATTTTAATTAGAATTTTAACTAATTCAAATTTGGCTGAATTTTGTGCATTTTCCGAGATAACTTTCGAAAGTATTGTTACATAAAAATGCTTTTTGCATATTTTCAAATTTTTTTAAAAAAAATTGTTTTTTTACCTATATTAATTTAATAATAGAGCGAGAGTTTGCTGAAACTTGACAGCTTTAGAAAAAATTGGCTAATTTCCAACAACAGATTACATTTTTGCCCTGAAATTCAAGCGTTTTCCCCTATAAACACTAGCGCAATCGATGCTATAATCATTAAATTTAATGAACAATATCTGCAGAGAAAAAAATGAATAATCTTTTTCATCAATTTGTCATTACATTTTTGAGTTTTCAAAATGATCTGTATCGTGTAATTATGTTAGAAAAGTTCTTTACTGGAAGATTACTTCCGGAATTTCTTCTAATGCTACCGATTAGTAAAATTGCTTATCTAAGTAACAGTTATTTCTTCTGTCCAACTAACCACACTGCTAAATAATTCCGAATTTTAATATGGACAAGACACTTGTGCATCAATATTTATCCACAGTTGCCTAGAGGAGCAAATTCTCATTAAATTTCACCGCCAAAATCCAACGACATATCATGCGATAATTGCTTTTCTTCAGTTCCCACTTGGATATACATAACAGCAATTACCTCGGTTTCAAGAATATTACCAAAGTTCCGCAAATTCTTGAAAATTTAGGCGACAGCAATAAATTTCCCACCGCTAGATCATGAAGACGTTATTAATATTTATGAGTTTCATGACATTTGCCTAAAGGTGGCGGGAAAAATTGCTGCACAGAAAAATGAAATGAACTTTATTTAAAGGATTATGTCTTCGTTCGAGAAAAGCTGTTGGGAGATTTGTTTTTTAAGCTCTTTTTTCACAATTATGCTGTTTGTCATTATTGTTTTAGGTCTTTAGTTGAGTCTACTAACATGGCTCTCAAAGGAATTAGAGATTTATTTGTGCTGTTCGAATTTTTGATGAGCTGAGGGGTATAGAATCAAATATTAATGATGAATTATATTTTATTTTTAAAAGAACGTTAAAAATGTTTATTTTCTAGTAGTTAGATGTTTAAATAATTTTTTAATATTAAAATTGTTTATGCTGTTTATTATAAAGTTCATTCATGTATCTTTACCATATATTTTATGGTCATTGTAACGTATTTTACTTTTATTATTGTTAACTTTTTACTTTTTTGTTAACATTCTTTATTATAATGTTAACTTTTTTTATTGTTAACTTTATTATATTTAAAATTAATTTTAAATTATAACTTATATATTTTAAATAATTACGGGAATTCATATTTCTGCATGAAAACTAAATGAAAGTATTTAGTGGACCAATTTCAAAATATCTGTATTCTGTTAATAACACGCTCCTGTTTTTCAGAGAATTTTATTTAAATTCCATTGTGATTCTTGCTGTTATTAAAGATTTACGTAAAATACCTTCGTTTAGCTTTTATATCATAAAAAAAAGTGACTCAAAATTCTTCAGAAAATTTCAAAGTCCATAATTCGTGAGCGAATGAAAATTGAAAGATGCTTTTTACCTCAAATAGGATGAAAATCAAAACAATTTTTTTTTTTTTGTCACGAAACTGGAATTTATTTGTATCAAAATCTACAATGTCAGTTACCAGATGGGTTTGTAGTTGGTGAAGAAATAATGATTAGAGTAACGATTTATGTGTATCAAATGTCCTCTATTCCATTTATGGCATTAGTATATATTCGCATCATCGAAAATGCTTGTTAAAAATGATTTTTCCATTATCCTCAATTCCATTCATTATCTTCACCACATAGGTAGGCTGTATCAGCGTGAGAAAATCAATGAAAAAAAAAGGATTTAATTTTTAATTATATATCATAATAATAAAATCAAAAATGCCGTTTAGAAATCTAAAAAATGTTAAATTACTCATTTCGCAGCCGAGCTTTCGATGTTTTTTATTGTAAATATTCAATGTTCTCTACTGAATTCAATGTGAGAGATGTCCGACCGAGAAGCACATTTTCCCACAACCTCCAACGAAACCGGTTTGAGAAATATTACATTTTAAATTCCCTATTATATTTGTAACTATAAAATATAAAATATATTCGATATTTAAAATAAAAAAATAATGAAAATAAGAAGAAAATAAATAAAAAGATTTAAACACCGTTTTTTATTAGAGTAAAGAGTTGAAAATAATATTTTTTGGTAGAATGAAATTATTTGGCATTTCCTTCAATGTTCAGAGATATTATAATTCTGATTCAAATTTCAATTCATGAAAGGATTGTTGATCAGAAACACCTGTTTTTATCATTTCTTTTTGATACCTTATTTTAGGATAAAAAATGGCTAAATTAAGAAATTAAGTATCAGAAGATAATTTTCTTCACGATGAAGTTTCATGTAGCACAAAGATGTAAGCTTGGTCTTGCGATTTGGCGTAGTGATTATAGCCCTAGTGTTGCTTTATAAACGGGACGTTAATAAAACTAAACTAAACTAAATTAAAACTTGGTATAATGACTTGGTATGGCATTGCAACTACAGAAGGCCGACGTTGATTCTCGAATAGGACTTATGTGTTCAATGTGATTTTTTTTATACCATATTGAAATTAAGCCAGAAAAAATAAGGACTAAAATTTAGAGCATGATAAACATAGAAACTTTTAATAATGTATTAAATAGTAAATTTTTTAAAATTAAAACTACAGTACATAAAAAGAAATTATAAAACTTTAAATTGCAGAAAACAGCAAGAGAAGGTAATTTTTATTATATAGAATTAAAATACATTATGTGTGTTGTGACTTATGGCACTTCACAAACTCACTAACTGATTTGTCAGCGATTTAAGCCGAGTGAGCGTCTATTGTTTTTCAGTAGCGCAAACTAGGACCAAGTGTACGATTTAGCTACTTCATGCGCCACATTCTCTTGCGCAAACCCTTTTTATAGGGGGGTACATTGACACACCCAGATAGAACACAGAAGAAGAACAACCATACCTTAACCGGGACTTGAATCAGGGACGCCCAGATCAGGGAAAGACGCTCTACCCCTATGCCAGGACGCCGGCAAAATACATTATAAATGGGATTACGATTTCTGGTTATTTAAAGCTTCTTCAATCTTGCCACACGCTTTTGTGATTCTTGTTTTGACTTCCAGGTTTATGAAAACAAATCGTTTTCACTACATGGCAGTGTGCAATATTCTTTGGCGAAAAAAGTTTCATTTGACAGTTTTTCTCCTAGACCTTTTATTGTATTTTGAAAAGTCATTTGATTAAATCAGGCTTCAATAACAGTTATTTTCAAAAGCATAGTTTGCTTCGATATATTTAGCTTTTCAAATGTTTTCATATAAATAGTTAATTTTTGATCAGACCATTTCTACAGAATTTTATTATTTCTCAATTTTATAATTATGATAACCTATATTAATATATTGCCATTTTTCTTGATTTTTATTGAACTTGAGTTTATTTCAAGTATAATCGACTTTGAAATTTTTTTTATTCAATCTTTGGAGGGTTTTTTTTAAACAAATAATATTTTGTAATTTTTGTCTTCAGTAAAGATTAACATCAATAAAATACTATAAATAACGATTAATTCATATAAATGAAAAGATGTGATGCCTTTCTTTAACTTTATATTTTTATAAAAAGCCTAAAGCCTGTCCAGCTGTATCAAGAATATGAAATCAATGCTTGAAACTTAGCCAATTGAATCTTTAATTTCACGTAACGAAACTAATGATATTTTGTAACTACAGCACTTAGGCACGTTCTGATATTGAATTTAAATTTATCCTCCTAACTAGCTTAGAAATCAATAAATGTATTTCATCAAAAGGCTTTGGGCTGTACTTTTGTCTCGATTGTCATGCATTTTTATTTTTTGCTGGAAATTTTGTAGCGCTTAAACATACAACTATAAATGAACATTTATTAAGTATTTACACTACTTTCTATGTAAAAATTTCTTCGATTTTATCAAGAGATACAAAAACCTGTGAATTTAACTTATATTTTAATAAATCATTAACAATACATTTAAAAGAGGCCATACTTAAATAAAAAAAGGGGACTCAACTGAATAAGTGAAAGTGAGGCTCATTATTGAGTTATATGGTTTTATTCATGTTTTTTCGAAATGCAAGTTATTTAAACATTTATCTGCTTTTATTGATATTCACAGAATTGAAATCAAAGATAACCTGGAATCTTTATTAGTGAAAATACAAAAATATGTGAATGAGTATTTTTTGAAAATCAGATCAGTTCCATTCAATATAGCAGATATTGTAATTTTCTTACAATAAAATGTAAAGCAGTAAATATGAATGATAAATAAAAACGTGAAAAAATAGAAATAATGTTTAATTCTTGTATTTAACCAATTAAAATATGTATAGAATTCACATTATTTTGTATTTTTATTTAATTTATAGTAAAAAAAATGTTTAATTCTGGTATTTAAGCAATTAAAATATGTATAGAAAGCATATTATGTTTTCTTCTTATTTAATTTATAATAAAAAGAATGCTTAATTCTGGTATTTAAACAATTAATATATGTGGACTGCACACTAAGTTTTCTTCTCGTTTAATTTATAATAAAAACCATGTTTGATTACCGAATATTTTTGGAACAGTTAAAACATTTAAAATATAACAGGTTTGTTTAATTGGATGTCAGATAGCTCATTCCTTTTCTAAAAGGATAAAACAACTTATCTATGTATATTTTCTAAATATATTATCATTTATAATTTTTTTGGTAACGCAAGTCATTATTAAAAATTTAAACAAGATTATAATATGTGTCGTTTCGCCAAGTTAGCTGAACATTCTAGAACAAAATTAATTAATAATCTGAAATGTTTTCAATAAATGCGATACCTATTCTAAATTTCAACCAAAATCACAAAACTTTGATTGTGATGTTGACTTTTTAAGTTAAAAATGTATAAAAATTATCAATGCAAATGTTTGCTTCCATGTTGAATCTAGAGTATACAAAATAATTTTATTTTAACTAACTGAGTGATGAAATAGAATAGGAAACTATTTCAGTAGACCGGTCTAGTATATTATCATATTACAAAATATTTCATGCCACCAATTTTTAGTTTTTACCTTATTAAAACAGTTAAAGAATCTAGAACAAAATCAATTAATAGCCTTCAACTTTTTCAATAAACGCTTCTCCATTTACAAAACAAATGGTCATGCTGATGATATCTTTTAAAATCAAACTGTATGCAAGGATATATGAAGAATATAAATTCCTTGTTATTTGAAAGAAATCGAATTCGATTATTTTATTTTCAGTAAGTGATGTCAAATTGGAATGGCTAGTTTCTTGATTGTAAGAAAAGTATAAAATTGGAGAACCGACATTTTCCATCGCTAACAAAAGGAAAACCTTTAGTTTACATTGTTATTTCCGCACACGCGCGACGTTTGCACAAATATTCGATTAGCTACTTCTCCGGAATACTCTACAGAATGAAAGTTTCGACAAAAGATTTGGAACTTTTTTTCCTTCCCATTCTATTTGCTTTGTTTCAAGAGAATTGTGTCTGGGGGCGCCGTAAGGGAATTACGTTCGAAAAGGAAGAAAATTAAAAGTTCCGGAGAAATTCAAAATGTATTGGAGAGGAAGTCAACGTGCTGAAATCAAATTTTAGTGAAACAGAATGAATAATCTGTGAATGTGGATTTTCAACGACGAATTCTCTTATAGAAATTTAGGTCTAACTTATTTTCTTCTATTAAAAGTGTGATGTTTATTAGATATTTTAAAATGTAGAATTGTGAATATTTGTATTCAATTTAATAACAAGAAAGTAGATAGAAATATTCAAACGATGAATTAATTCGAATTTTAAAAGATGAATAAAAGTATGTATAAAAAGTAAGAATTATTGAATATAAATAAAAGAATAGAAGTAAGTATACAGTATGAATAATATGTGAATGTGGATTTTCAGCAACAAGAGATTATTAGACATTTTAAAATATAGAAATGTGAGTATTTGTATTAAATTTAATGACAATAAAGTAGATGGAAATATTCAAACGATGAATTAATTGGAATTTTAAAAGATGAATAAAAGTATGTATAAAAAGTAAGAATTATGGAATGTAAATAAAAGTTAAAATAAAAGCATACAGTATGCATAATGTGTGAATGTAGATATTCAGAGACGGGTTCTCATATAGGAATTTAGGGTGAAATTTTTTTCTATCAAAAGGGTGTTGTTTATTAGACATTTTAAAATATAGAAATGTGAGTATTTGTATTGAATTTAATGACAATAAAGTAGATGGAAATATTCAAACACTTTATTATCTCGAATTTTTAAAAGTGAATAAAATTCAAAAAGGTTGAATTTTTAAATAAGATATTTTAAATGAAAAATATTAATAAAGGGATTGCGGCATGTAAAATAATAACGATTACTCTCTTACTTTAATTTTTACTTTGATTTGGGAAAAATATATCAGAATGTTGAAAAATTTACAAGTAACACAAATAAATGCACAAATAGGGTTTAAGATAACATTTAAAATAATTCTTTAAGGAAATGTTTAGGCTATATCAGAAATAGCTTTATAAACTTCGTTTTCATATTGAACAATTTTCCGAGTCGAAAATTATTTAATTTTTTTATAAATTATTTTGAATAAGTGGCGATTAAAGTTAATTTAAGAAATGAAATTTATTAGAATAACATTTAAAGTTTAGTAACAAATTTCTAAAATTAAGGCTTGAAGAGACGCATATGCATTATTTTGGTTAAAATTTAGCTTGAAGTATTTTTCTGTTAAAAATTACTTTAACCATTTCACTACTAACAGAGCTATATATCCCATTTACATTCTAAATTTACTACTAAGATAAAGATAATATTGAAACCCATTGTAATATGAAATATTGTAATAATGACATATACTCATTATATATATTGTAATAATCAAAAACGTGTATTATTTATACCAGCCACGTTTGGTTATCAGTTGGTTTACTGATGTTACGTGTTGTCGAAAATTTCATTAAATATTTTGATCAACCATATCTTAAATCCTTATTTACATAATTATTTTACCATCAATTTTTCAAATTTCTTTTGAGTCATTAGTTACTTTTTGGTACAGAATAAACTCAGGAAAAAAAAAACTTTTTTTTTAATTAATTAACATAATTTAATTAATTAAATTAATAATAATATTTTAAATGTTATTTTTAGTTTACATCTAGTGCTTTCTATTGGAAATACGTTCTTCGTAATCTTTCAAATACTTTAGGAAAAAATAATCTTAGTGTGAATATATCAGCCGGATTTAAACAGTATTTTAATGTGACTTTGGTAAATAAAAGCCTATGGATTCCTCAAAAAAATATTTTTAAATTTAAATTTTCATAGATATGAACTCACATTATAGTAGAAGCCTAACGCCATTCTAATACTCATACTATATATATACTTCAATATACATTTCACTAATTTTCTATTAATATCTTTATACACCCATTTATATTAAAAAAATAGCACCTGAGTTTGAAGTTGCATACGTTAAAAAGTCTACTGAATTTCTTGATTTAGAAGATAAATCGTAACTGCAAGTATAACAAAATTACAAAAATTTTAATTTGGGAAAATAAATTGAAACTTTATGTCTTTATGATCAATAACAGAATAAAAAGATAAGGGCGAATTATTAAAAGCAACAATGCAAAAAAAAAACAACTTGTGTTTCATTTCAACAACAAAAAAATGTTATAAAATACGCTTAATATATTTTTAAATCGATTTAAAACAAGAAAAAATGTAGCGGGTAAAAAATTATAATATTGAAAACATTTGAAATTTTAAGCCAATTTAAAAATAATTTATGTACTATGATAGTTTCGTACGTTATTGCAGAAAACGCAGGAATTTTGCTTATTTGACTAAAATTTGAGGACATACATACGAGTTATTAAAAATGTGTTGAAAAAGATAATTTAAGATGCCGTCTAGCTTGCAAGCTAGAGGTCAAACCTTATATAATTTAAGTATATGCTAGGTTTCATTTCTAAGACTGTAGATCCTCTTGCACAGATTGTAAAATTTTATTTTGCGACTTTTTTTTTTACACTCGAAGTAAGAATCTTTACAGAGACTACGACAGCATAAATCTAGAGAGCACAAATTTTGCATGCCAGCGATGTGCGATAAAAGTAAAGGTCAAAATATCGAAGAAATTTCACTTCTTGACTTCTGATGCATCCCCCCCTCTTTTTTTTAACACCTGATACTTGCAAGAGCAAAAATGGTACAACATGCAGAGAACTAGCTTTTGTCTCTTGGGAGCAGAAAATGAAGTTGTTGAGGACCTGAAAACCAAAGAGGCGTTATCGACCAGAGTTCAGGCTGGCGAAGGAAAACAAGAGACCTGCACTTACGCATTCGCAAGCATGCCACGAAAGCAAAGTATCGGAAAAAAAGTTACAGGATCACTACTAAAAGCTGAAATGCTTGTCTTGCTTTTGTGCTGGTCGATACTTTAGTTGTGCTTTTTTATTGAGGCCATGTTACTGATGTAAATTATTCAATGATCTGTCTTTTAAATCGGATGAGAATGCTTTTTGATCTTTTTTGAAGTTAATCATCGTGAATATAAAAGCAGGAAAGAGCTAAGGTAAATTTTTAGTAGTTAATGGTAAATATTTCAGATTTCCGATTGTCGTCAGTTTATCGGTATATTTCGCGACAAAGAGGAAGGGGATTTCGGCCAAATAAAATAGGAAATCAATGAATATTGTGATGCAATTTTTTCTTTTCTTTTTTTTAAAAAATTTATAAAGGTTGAAGGTATTTTTTAGTTAGAAATGAGTTGGATTATAAATGTAATTTTTACTTTATTATTTAAGAACCATACAAAAATAATTGTCGAATGCTTCATTATTGAAATTGTGAAGATTTACAAATCCCGTTTAGCTCCAAAAACGTATTTTTTGAATCATGTGATGAGCTTAATAATGCTCAATATTGTGCTGCAATCAATGATCGCCAATATTCAAAAATATTAGAAAATATTTTGAATACTGTTTAATACTAAAAAACAATGTACGTGTGTTAGGGTTTGTATATTTCTGAAAACGACACCCCCCCCACACACACACAAATTAAATTTAGTACGTGTTCTTTAGATCTCTATTGCAAATTTTTCCAAATTCTGACTGAAAACTGACAACGGCAATTCCTTTTAGCTGTTGATGTATGAATAATTGTTCAAATACACAAATACTTAGATCTATTAATTTAAACATAGTGATGTCTTATACGAACTGCAGACTTATATGGAATTCTAGTTCCAATATATCAAAGGGTTAACTATCTGTTGATATGTATGCAAGTATGTGAGCGCAACAGGTTGGTCTATACAATCTGTATCACCAATATATAAAAGAAAATTCAGCGAAATCTGTAATGCTGGCGGAATTAAAAATATATCCCTTGTTCTGCATCATTATTCGATACACGAATCCCATTACTGTTTTAACGACGAGCAACTCAGACAGATTTTTTAATGTTTGAATTGGCTGTTTATCGTTTAAACATAAGAATGTATAAAAATAGTTATGGAATCATTAACTTCCTATTTCATTTGTATTATCTTATTCTGGATAGCATCTGAAGTCAATGAGTTGAGGTCTACATATTTTATAACTTTATTTGAGATCCATTAGAGATTATTGATAATATTTTCTTTCCACTTTTCTGAAAACGGTGATTTTTTTCAAGGTTCAAGTTTTGGCATAAAATTAATACAGAAGTATTCGAAAACGTATTTGGGCACCTTTTTTTATCAATCGATTGGAGTCAAAATTTTACTTAGAACTATAATTTTAGCTACAAAATCACATACCAAATTTCACTTATTTAGTTACTTTTGTTCTTAAGTTATCGTGTGTTTGAAAATATGCGCGGACAGTCTTTAGAAAGATTTGGTTATAAATTGTATAAGAATACATTCTAAAATTTAACATATGTACTACATTCTAAAATTTAGCATGTTATTTCTATCCAGCTCTTTACGTTTTGAGACATCGAGTTTGTTTGTATTCGGGCCGCTGGATAGACAGACTTCCTCCGGATGGATCCCGTTCAAACATTTTCGTAATTCATTTTCATAAAACTCTGCACATTTTGTGTTACATCAATATGCCAAATTTCATACTTTTATCTCAAAGCGTTTCACGATGTATTATGCTCTCTTAATAAGTTTTCGTGTTCTTTTTCAGTCTTAAGGACGGATTAAACTTGAAGATTTGTCAAAATTTCGAAGTTGTTAATTTTGTAGATTACAGTATTTGTCTATTTCGAGAAAGAATTAAAAGGACAATATCGTTAAATTTGTTCCTGAATCTTAAAAGCGTAGTCGAGTAGAGTGAATATCGATAAAATATATTATTTGAAATCATGGCATTGAACAGGTATTTGTAAAAAAAATGCAAATGAATGAGGACTGATTAGCTTCATAATCGGCAGACATTTATCAACACCTGTAGTTTGGAGGATAAGGCAAAAAAATTGCATCAAAACCTTAACCTATGCCAATGGCACATAAAGTCTACTGTCACTAAAGTTATTATCACCATTTTATAAAATGTCTGAAGCACTCATTTTAAAGCGTATGTAGGAAAAACTGATGCTACTGAGGAATTGAAGTTCTCTAATCAGAGAAAACAGTTGGTAATTCAGGACTCAAAACCAAATATGAGGTATAGAAGGGATGCAATAAATATTTGGTGCCAATTCTTTTACAATAGGAACAAAAACAAACGCAGAATTCATAGATAATTCAATTTTTTAATGTCCCATGTTATAAGTAGGGTGTTTTTTTACTCAAACGATTATAAGGAGTTAGAATCTGATGTGAGCTTTCAAAAATAAGTTCTGTTGAAATGATTAGTATCCATCGATCTTATTTTTGAGTGATTGAAAAATAAAAGTTGTAGTCCATCATTAGAATGAAATCAGTATCCACACTTGCAGTGATTCAGTAATAAAATAATAATAATAATGTATCCCTAGGATGATTATGGGAAAACATATTAATTCTGCAGGAAATATAAAACTCTAATGACATTGTTGTATTTTATCTGGAGCAGTAAAAATTCTGCTGTAGCAGTATTCATAACAGCCATCATGAAATAACAATGAAGAATAAGAATTTTGTTGAGAGAAACAAATATAAATAATCTAGTAAACTTACTCATGTTATTCTCATTGCTCATATTATTGCAAATAGGAATATTTATCTAAACAGATTTGTATCATAAACGCGAAAATAAATAATTCCCATGTCTCTCACTTGCATTGTTTTAATGTCTACCCTGAATAAAACGTGGTTTCGTTCATTTTTATAAAGTTAAATGTCTACGAAATTCATTTATTCATTGTTTGTATCTGCTCAATGATTTTTTATAGACAGATAATTGACAGAAATAATAGACTCTGAGAATAAACGTATCATTTTACTATGGCATCCTAAGGAACTGAAAAGAAGATGATGAACAATCTCATATACTGGGATTTATTAGTCCACACATTTTCTATCCGATCAGAATATCTAAAATTGTCACTTAATTTATGGTGCCAAGCTGTTCTATATGCTAAACCCCATTTCCAAGCTTGACAGAAATAAAAATAGGACTGGTTGGTCATTTTCATATTTTAGTATGAAACAGGTTTTGCATGAATTATCGTGAGACATTTCATCCTTTTGTTACCAAACTGGCGATCATATCAGAATAATGCTTCGCGAATCGCGAAAGGGCTGAATCTGCTGTGCATCCATCAGGAAATACTGAAATGCTTCCCTATAAAAATGATGGGGTAACTGCAAGGCCCGATAAAATGTACGCTTTGGAAACTTTTACAACTGACATAAATCAGATAAAGTCGTATCACTGCCGGGCAGCGTCTACAATGAGGAGTTGGAAAACTGCTTTCTTGGGCGGACTTTTAAATAATCCGGTGCAGAACATATTGCTGAGTTGTTTTATGTGTTCCTTTAAATAAGAAGTTCATAGAATATAAGGCAAGTGATTACTTATGAAATAAAATATCGTTTTACATAGCATACAATAAATTTGATGGAGCTGGCAGCGCACAGGTTATTCATTGGGTGCAAATGGTGTCGAGTGATGATACTTTCTGTTTCACTGAATGTGCGTGCTAGATTTCCTTTCCACATATCAGAGACTTTTCAGCCGATCACCGGTATTGTAACTTTTATTGTTCATGCATACCTTTGAATATTTCTTCTGAATATCTCTCATGAACTTAGAAACGTTGTAATTATATCTCTTCTGGGCAGTGCTGAGTTGGAAATTCAGAATATTTTTAAAGTATTGTTTTCTTTCAAAATCAAATTTCTTACTTTCATTGCAATTTTTACTTTAAACATATTAAATTTGTCATTTTTAATTAGTTCAGGAGTTTAAAAATACAGGGTAATAATCCGTAAAGTCGTTTTAAGCTCTTTAAATCTAAAATGGCATCTCGTATAGACGAGGAAGTAACTCCTAGCAGCAAAATAAGGAAGTTATAAAAAATAACTAAAATTATAAAGGAATTTGTCCAAAAATTCCAGTTAGAAAAACGTACGCTTTTCAACTTGAATGAAGCATAAGATGAATGAAACATAATTAAAATACAATAAAAAGTTACATGGCATTATCTGCAAAATTGTTAGAGCTATTTGCGTTTAAATATATGAACTTTCTGTGATTTGAAAAGGAGTTCGTCCTAAAATTGAAAAATGTTTTCTCCGGAATTATTATATAAATTTCCCGAGTTAAACAACGGCGAAGTAAAATGTAAGAAATGATGAAAGTAAATAAAAATATTAATAAAAATAAAGCCTGAAAATCCCATTTGCGGGGGGGGGGGAGCAGATCTGAGGTTATTGAGAGAATCTTTTGTGACGTACTTTTTCTGAAATCACGGAAGGCTCATAATTTTAACACCAAATACCTCCGCTAATTTTACAGATAATTAACTCCGTGAAACCTCCCCTTATTTTTATTATGGTATAGCAACATTTCGCTAATTGGACTTTATGGCCGGTCTCGTTTATTTTTTGAATACTTTTTGTGACTTCCTTATTTCATCATAGGAGTGCTGTAACTTATTTCAATAAATTCTTTTTACTATGGACACACGTTACAGATAGGGCTACCTCGGATTCAAAACTCAAAGTCCGACAATGAGTACATTCGTTGAACAATATTTAATTATTGATTTAATCTTTCACGTTTTGCCATCAACACAGCAGCTTCACGACCAGTTTTTATTTTCAAATTTTTTCAGATTCTCGCATTGTTTTTCTTCACATTTTTCCTTCATCTGATATAGCTGGACACCCCATTTCTATTAAAAAAACAATGCAAGGTCAACAAGTCTATTGTTTAGGTATCCAGATGATGACAGAGAGACTAAAATTTTTCGTTACTCGAAAAATAAACAAACCGGAAAGCTATGAATTAATTTTGTCACAAATCGTATGTTTAAAAGTAGAATTAACAAATAATATTGTTTTAAGTTTATTTGTAGTTAATTAAAACTTTACTTTTTCTTGTCACCATTTTACCATCAAGTGCAATATAATTACTTAATAGGTCGTAATAATTATTTTAATTAAATATTCGAAACAATACTGACAAAACAAACTTCAAATGTCATCGATGAAGTGACTCGCTCTCTACCAATCACAAAACAGAAAAAATCCAATGTTTACATAATTTTTTAATATAATGGAAAGACAGAAAGAAACGTAATTCCTAACTATCTCTGTTTTTCAATCTGCAGTTATTTCATAGAAATTTTCTATCTTTCCCTTTTCTCCGTTTGAATATATTTTTAAACATTTATATTTTTTATAAGTTAAGCGATCAATTATAACTAGAAGAATCAGTTGTATATATTTTTTTATTCGTACCAATCAAGAATATTTAAAGGATGCTCTACATTCCTAACATTTTTATTTGTTTAAAGATATCATTGAAAATATTGTCATAATGTTACAATTTAATGCCCATATAAAATCACTTTACAAACAGAAAACAAACCCAAACTTTAAGTTTTTAGTTAAATGCATTTCTTTTTAAATTCGTGTTTAAAAAAATCCCTTACTATATTTTTATATATGTTTATTTTTGCTTCAGATTGCATTTATAGATTTCCGATATAAATTATACGCAACTGAACTGAATATGCTTACTGAAATAAAACATGCTTGCTTATGTATAGAGAAATTTCAAAAAATATTATTATTATTTAAAAAATATTAATTATTATTAATTAATATTATAATATAATAATTATTATTATTATATTATACAATATTATACACACACACACACACACACACACACACACTCACATATATATGTAATAACTATATTATTATTTTGTACTATATTATTATTTTATATTCTAATCTGAATAGATTTAAAAATTCTTTAACCTTTTAAACGTTATCTAGTACTATGACTGAACAATTGAATTACAAAATACGAGAAGCCATATTACAAGATTATGAACAGCTTATTAATGAAATGCAGTAAACACTCTTAAAATTTCTGGAAACATTCCTTCGGTAAAATGCCTTATGAGCTAATCCAGTCGTCGAACGAAAAGGCATTAACGCGATTTTCTTTTACCTTAATGTAAGAATTAGTAAAGAGATAGATTTAGTCTTCGAAAACGTTGAAGAGATTACGGCTGTGTTTTCTTGCTTTCTTATTTGACACCCGCAGGTATCTTACTTCCTAACTTGGGAGAATTGTTTAATCTCTTTAGTATTTGGAATAGCACTTCTGGTATTAAATTGTTTCAAGGAGAGGGATTGTTAAGAATTCTTTAAAATTGTGCCTTGTTATATTGAGAGAGAAAGAGTTTGTTTGAGAAAATGGAGTTCGTTTTGTTAATTATATTTTTATAAATTCCGCGACATTTGTATATAAACAAACAAACAAAAAACTTTTTCTAATTTTGAATTATTGTATAAATCTATATGCGAATACAATTTATTGAACGATAGTTTCAAATAGAACAATTTATTCAGTTTAATAGATTAAAACTTTTCAGTAGATTTTGATACCATTGCATGAATTCTTAAGAAATTCCACTGTTAAATATCTATCACAATATTGTTATGAATGTAATCGTCATATTAAAGATAATCTACGAAACTACAAATAATCTACGAAAACGCATTGCTCATTTCAATGAAGTATTATTTTTCACATTTTAGTGATGGATTTTGTTTTCGTAAAATATTCGATGAATTTATTATTTATTAATAATATTGGTAGGGATTTAGGATATATTTCCTGACAATCCCAATGAGTTTGTAGAATACATAAATCGCAAATTACTGTTTTCTTCTAAAAGATAAAATTTTGTTATTTTCGCTGGGTTTTTTATATTTTATCTTTTACAATTCATTTCCCCCAAATTTCATTCATTCAGGTACCAGTTACATATACTTGAACTTTAATTCTACTCATGAAGATTTTCCCATTTATCGATGGATTCTTATGCAATTTTATTTAATGTGGCTCTCATGTAATTTTAGCAGCTCTTATTTCATTTCACTTTAGTAACTCTCTTGTAGCTCTTATGTAATGATTCTTATGTAATTTAGCAGCATCGGCACTCTCTAAATACAATGTGTCTTCCTTTTAATAGTTTTGACTCTGGAAATATTTACTTTATAGTTAGTTTCATAAATATTCAGTTAATTTTATGGCTTGTAGTTTCTTATGTAATTATATGTAATTTCCTTGTTTATCTTCCGCTTATTAAAATTTAATGACTTAAAATGTTATATGGCAGAATTTTAAGTTTGGTAATAAAAGTAAAATTATTCTCTGTGAGTCTCTATTGTATGAAAACTAAATTCTTTCAACTCCATATTTTATTTTAGTTTTATTTCTAGAGCTTTCCACATAATTATTTCTATAGTCCTCACTTTTCCCACTTTTTTTATTAGAATCACATGTATGTATACGCTTTTTTATTATGTCACGTGTTTAGTATATATATTTCGTATTATACTAACAAATAAATATGCATTTTAGATTGTTTTCCCCGATTGCTAAATATAAAATGTAACAGAAAAATCAGATTTTATTAATAATCTCACGTATAAAATTTAATCTATTTAAGTCTTTGCATTTTTCATGTTTGCATTTTTCAAGATCATGTTTACGCGCATCCGAAAATACTGTAGACAATTAGCTCGTTGAGGAATTTGGTTGGAAATTTAATCAAATTATCTAGATCTTTAACATAAATAATTTTTTTACATTTGCGTACATTGTTCGAAATTACATTTCAAAATTTTCTTCTATTTTTTATCATTATAAAATTAAGCATGTGTATTTCAATGCAGGAAGGTTTGATCATTGGTCACCGCGAAGGATAACCTGGAATCAATCTTTTTGCATTTCAGGGTGTACTTCAATCACGAGAATGATTCTCAGCATGATATCCTACGAAAACGATCATCCAAATTTTTAAGAAAAAAAAAGTGTGTTTTTAACATTTTAATTTATTAATAACTATTTACTTTTCAATTTCTTTGTTTCTTGTTTTTTATTATTATAATACTATATAAATATTTTCAAGATAAATTAGTACATTAATAAAAGTTTGCTTCCCCAAATATTTTTCCCCTGTTTTTTTTATTGTACTATTAAGCTTAATTATTTTTATGGCCAGAAGATTTGATAAAAGATCACCGCGAAGAATTACCTACAATCAGTCCTCACGCATTTCTGAGTGTGCTTCAAATGCGAGACAGACGCTCAACATAATATCCTATTATAGCGATCATCGTCTGTAATTCTACCAGCTCTTGAGCGTCTAATCGGTTATCAGCGAGAGTGGGGCGCAGCATGCTTGGTTAGATTAGGGCTGCACTGTGACGGTCGCCCTATCGTTAATTAAAATGGAGGGGCGAATGCAAGGCTGTCTTGAGAACTATTTAGTAAGGAATCGCTCCGGCGCATCCTGATAATAATTCCGGATATTCACCGACTTAATCAGAGAACCCGGATGTACTTGAAAGGACAGGGGGATTAGATGCTAGATAGTGTTTAGAGTGACTGTAATTGAATTATGCTTATTACATAAAAATGAAATAAAATTTTATTACCATTTCTCGATTTTTAAATCTGAACGTATTCTTAATAAAAGATTGTATTTTGGAGAGCCTAATTTTTATACTACAGCTTATGAAAGTTTTCACGAAAATCAGATGCTACAAGTTGCTAAGTTCTTAAGTTATGCAAGTAACACATAAGACATTTTGATATGAATCTTTACTTTCTCTTATACGAAAGATAGAGGAAGTATAGTAATCGTCAAAAAATTCGAACTGGAGATTTTGACGAATCTCCACGTTTTAGACCGTCCTGAATTCGAAAAGACTCTACAATGTTTGTTTATAAGCTTACCATGTCGTATAGATGTTCACAATGTAATTTATCACCTTTTCCCTTTTTTTTCAAATAGTAATATTATTTTCGCTAAGTTCAACCCATTCTCACCATTTGTCTTTAGGTATTATTATTCCTTCCATTTAGTACAAAACATTAAATATAGTCATGTAGGATTTGATGGCTTGATGGATGTATAGGCACCTGGGGCACAGGATGGCGTTATGTTATGCCTATCTCTCTGTGACAATGATAACTCAAAAATGCTTTGAGCTAGACGAATAAAATTTAGTATCCAGTCTTTACTCCAAATTTAAAGATTAATAACAAATTTGAAGCAAATTCCGTTTAGAGGTAGTCTGTTAAGTGTCTGTCCAACAATTCGAATATAATTTGAGACAATAACCATAAAGCAAAACGAGCTTAATAGATAAAAATTAGTGCATACATTTAACATCTATAATATAGATACTTGTAAAAGTTTAAGCCAAATCGGACCAGAGGTTGACCGTATGTTGATCTATAATTTCAGAAACATGTAAACGCTATAACTCAAAAACGCAAACTCTTAAATATATCTTAATTAAATTTGTTTGACATTTTGTGACTGCCAGTATAGTTTTGTGTCAAATTTTTGTTTCAGAACATTGGGAAAAAAGCATCTAAACAATAAATTCTATTTTTGGATACTATTAACCACTAACTAGTAAGTAATTGCTCAGAATCAAATGATACATTCAGTGAAAATACTAAATTCACGCAGAAAGTATTTCATAATTTGTACGCCAGTATCACACAAGGCATTCTCTAGGATAACAACTTTTATTAGAGCGTATGCGAGAAAGTTTTGGAGAGACTACTCCCGTTAGTTTATAATAGAGTCAGTTGATATGTTATATTCTTTAGTATAAGATATCCCGAGTCGTGTGATATTTAACTATATGTTGGCTTGCTCTTATTGTAATATGAAATTCTGATTCCACTTAAAGATATAGTATATTCCACATGGGATGCTTACTAAATTCCAAAATGAAATATATTGAGTTAATCGCTGCCGATTTATAAATGAATGACTTCCTTTGAAATATGTACATTTATAATGGAGCCAATTACTGTGACGAGACATCCATGATAAGATTCATGTGCGTGTCATGCACCACCTGACTATAGTTCGGCTTTCTGTGCATGTCTGTGAAACAAATTTGCTGTGAATTTCAAAATGAGATATACTGAATTAAACGACATAGATTTTTAAATGATTGATATCCTTTGAATTATGTGTATTTATAATAAAATCAATTAATGCAATGGAAGTTTGATGTATTAGTATGTGTGTTACAGTTTGACTACATGTTAGTTTGAACTACCTATGATGTGTTCGCTATTTCTTCAAGATATGTGGTAAATTCAAAAATAAAATATATTGAATTAAATGCCGAAATCTTTGAATGGATATTATTTATATTATATAACTTATAACGAATTTAACCGATGTGACGCACGTTTCCGTATGAGCACCATGCGCAATTTCACTACGTGTTGGTTAGTGCTATTTGTGATGTAAAATTCTATTACTACCTGTAAACTGAGCAAAAAATTTAAAAATGAAAAATACGGAATTAGACGCCATGGATCTTTTCAAAGAAGATATCCTTTCAAATATGTATTAAAAAGAAAAGGCAAAAATTAAGACAAATATATAATAATTTTAACGGAAAAAGTATTAATGAGAAAAAAATAGCATAAAGAAAGAAAAAAAACCCGAAAAAATTGCTGCTGAATGTTCTTGAAATATTATTCATTAAAAACTCTTTTCGAATTACTGTCAAAAGTTGATTCCTTTGATGGTGATAGCTATCAATCTCCATTTTAGAGAAATATACAAAGAGAAAAATAGATAGAAACATTTCCTTCTTTTTCTGTGCAACTGAAATCGAAAGGAACTAAATATTTTTTCAACTTACTTATACATTTTTCATTTCTTTCCTGATGCATATTTGTTAATCTTCATAAGTTTTCGCTTTATTGCTCTAAATGGTGTATTATAATTCATCTATCTTGAAGTGGTTTATGTTTTCTCACTGTAGCATTATACAAAAATTATTTGATAAAGACTCAATGTTATTTCTGATTTTAAATGATATTTTGATTACAATAATTTAAAGTTCTAGATAATTATATCAAGAAAACCAATATTTATTTTGGAAAAATTAGAAATATTCTCTAACTTAACGCATTTTGACTTAATCTGAAAATATTCTTTAACCTTGTTTATTTTTACTTCCTCTATATAATTTCATTATATTCTTCAATATTATTGTTTCACAAAATTTTAAATTATTTTATTTTATTATGCTGTTTTAAACTCATCGTTTCATTTTTAAAAAGATGTGATAGAAATTTGTTACACTAATAATAAAAGAACACCCTATAGATTTAAAAAAATAATACTTTAAGAAATTAAAACAATAAAATAACATCGACTTTTTAAAAATTTCTCGTTTTGTATATACATCTTTAGTGGGTGCTGCTGGTACAGTCATATATGATTTTAGAATATGCTGTTAATTTTTTTAAATTTAAAATCTTCCTTTTCTAAGAAGCGAATAATTTCATATAAAAATGGACATATTTATATAAAATATTTATAAAAATTTAATATCAATAAAAAAGAGAGATGAGTAACTTTTAAAGAATTTTTTAGTATTAACTAACTCTTTTTTAAACCACATTTTGTGGGGAAAAAGGAAAAGGACAGAAATAAATAATAATCAGATGGAGCTAGATCTGGACGGTATGCTGGATGTTTTAAAAAATCACAATCAAACTCTAAGAGCTTCTCTCTTACGACTAATGTAATATATGGTCTCGCGTTGTCATGATGAAAATCAACGCCTAGTTGGTACATTAATTCTGGACGTTTTTTTGCTATGGCAGCTTTCAATTGGTCCAGTTGATGACTGTATTTTGTAAAATTTATTGTTTTACCTTGAGGGAGGAGCTCATAGATAATTACGCCCTTCCAATCCCACCAAATGGGCAAAAGAACTTTTTTGAAATATTACAAAAGAAATGTACTGTAAAATTGCTCTGGTACGACTGAAACCGATGACAAAGACGGCTAATAGATAAGCCTGCATGTTTTCATAAGCAGAGCCAGATAGGGCCATTCATAGCGCGATGAGAAATAAACTTTTGGGACACCCTAATATATAAAATAGTATTTTAAAGAATAAAAACTATTTTTTATGAATTATTTTATGTATAATCGTATAATGCATGCCTAAATGTCTTTTATAAATAAAAATTACACTTAATAAAATAATGAATAATCTTCTTCTGTTTTTCAGATCTATTTAATTCAGCAAAGAAAGAAAATGTCTATAAATCCAGGACAAGAAATCGGCATTTTCCCTTTAAACCCTACTTTGGTCATCATAATTCTTTTCAAATTATTTTCATTCGCTTTCCTGCTGTTTCAATACTTTTTCTTGGACAAGTTGTTGGGAATCGACGAAGATGATTGCAGCGAGTTTGACGGATCGTCTAAACCTCTTCAAGATGGGTTGCACAAATGTAGCTACTCTTAAAATGGGGAATTTATCTTAAGAAGATAATGCCCCAGAGGGAAGGTCCGCTTTGGATGCGCCTCCTGCTGACAGTGGTGGCGATAGCTGCCACTGTGCAGGTATGCTATGGACAAAGGCGGACAAAGCGGACAGCTATTATTCCAGGAGACATCATGATTGGAGCATTGTTTTCAGTTCATCACCAACCAGGACAAAAACAGGCCCAGTCGAGAACTTGTGGTGATATTCGTGAACAATACGGCCTACAGAGGGTGGAGGCTTCATTTCAGACCATTGATGAAATTAATAGAAATGAAACTTTACTGCCAAATATCACTCTGGGCATAGAAATAAGAGATTCCTGTTGGTACTCGCCGATCGCTTTGGATCAGAGCATCGAATTTATTCGAGATGCCATTAAACTGGATGATATTCAGGATGGAAATTTAACTTCTACGCAGGCAGATGTCTTGCCAGATTGTGCAGTTAAGCCGGTGAAGACAAAGAAGAATCTAGTCGGTGTTGTTGGACCGGGATCGAGTACCGTAACCATCCAAGTCCAGAATCTTCTCCAATTATTCAACATTCCCCAGATTGGATATTCCGCTACGAGTCGAGATTTGAGTGATAAGAGTTTCTATAAGTATTTTCTGCGGGTCGTTCCTTCTGACTTTTATCAGGCGCAAGTGATGGTAGATTTAGTCCGAGCCTACAACTGGACATATGTGTCAACTGTTCATACGGACGGTAAGCGATAAATACCTTCGTTAATTTTATGAAATTTCCTTGATATTATATACTATTGATATACTTCAATGTTTTGTTCAACTATAAAATTTAGAAAACGTACTTGAGTGAATATTCAACTTGTAAGAGAACGATCCTGATGAAGTTTCAGACTAGAATTAAAATGCAGGAGTATATTAATAAGTTCGTATGAATCGTATGAAATGAAATCGTATTATCGTATTTCAATAACAGTTTAAAATGCGAACATTTCTTTTCTTGATGTCTGTGACCATGGAATAGTAGAGGGGTGGCTTTTGATGCAATTCAACCTATCCGCTTGTATTCATTTTGGTGCACCCCTCCCTCTATGCAGCCACAATGTAAGTACAAAGTGTACACATTTATAAACCAAACTAATGATATGCTGCTACGTTTTTTTTATATAAAATAAAATATAAAAATTTTTTGAAATAGTCTGAACATTTTAATATGCGTACCACTGATTCAACATTATTGAAGCTTTGGAAAAGCTGGCTAAATTTTGAAAAACGCTGTCTGTTGATATATTTTGTCTCGGCATTCCTTAATTGTAGATTTTGAAAGATTTATATGATTGGAGAGACCGGGATTGGTTGTAACACGCGCTTTAAGCCGAAACTCTAAATAATTTTAATTAGAAGTTTTACAAAATATTATTATCATGATAGCCTTTTTCAATCAACTGAATTAGAACCGTTCGAAATAATGTCTTGAACTTAAAAAGAGATTACCCTGACCTAGAATTATCGATGGAAAATAAGTTCAAAGCCTATTTTGCAAAAGTTTTAGTTCAAAATGTAAGCGACTGGAATCAATAAATCATCTGCTTGCATTAACGGTAATTCTAATGCAGAAAATATTTTAAATTGATTAGTTTAATGATTGTATCCTTATTTTAGTGTAAATCACTTGATAACATTTATTATCACTATACCAGTTGATAACAATTACCAAATATCCTATGCGTTTGAATTAATAAAATAATGATAAAGCAAAAATAGTGTTGATTTAAATATATTAACTTGTCCCATATTCGGACCAAGTTGTAACAGCCGACAAGTTTAGAAATAATATTTTTTAAATCAAACAAGAAAATTAATCAATGTTTTTGATGTATATTATAAACGAATAGTTAAACTATAAAAAGTAATTATAATCGAAGTATCATTAAAACATTAAAAAATATAAGCATTTTTTTTAAAAAATTTGTTACAACTGGCCCCTATTTCCACTATTTGGCAAAAATGTATAAAGAAATCATATAGTCATGTTGTAAAGATATTGTTACAAACCTGCAATTCGGCTTCCCAGCATAGTTTGTTCCATCAACAGAAAGACTGTTTTAAAGTCATCGGTATTAGACGGAGTTCGTGTGCGCGTCGGAGGTACCAGAGCTTGGCGACAAATTTGGAGACAATTTGGTGACTTGGCGACCAATTTGGCAACTTTGGCGCCAAAATAGATTATACCCGAAATTTCGAGAATTTTCCCGATCCGTCCAGTAGGAACCGAGATACTCCTCGAACGTTCCTGATTGGTTGAGAGGCTTCTAGTCCCGCCTCCTGAGACCTATAAAAGGGGCTGCAGCTGCCAGAGAAGTCGAGTCAGTAGTCCGAGTCAGAAGTCGGAGTATTAGCCGAAGTCGACGAAGTCAGTCAGAGCGGAGTAGTCGGAAGCGACCGCGAAGAGTATTGGGAATCGACGGAGCGGTCGGAAGCGACGGAGTCAAGCTCTTGCTGAACTGAGCTGTGCGCTACTGTCTGCAGTAGATTCTGGTTGTATGCTACGCGTCTCTGCTGAAGATAGTCGTCTCTGTGCTGTATATAGCTGTCGCTTTTGTGGTGTGTCTTCGTGTAAATAAACGTCGTTGTTTCTTTTTCTACTGCTGATTGAGCGTTCTTTACACCATATCACTTCCACTATCCAAATGAACTCCGGTAAAAATTCGTAACAACATTAACAAATTATTGAGCTTCTATTCACGATTTGGCAAATGATTGCTATTATATGTACTGTATGTAATTCGAAATGTATTCTGCGTCAGCATTTTTTATTTGAATTTGATACATCACACAACAACTTCGCAATTTCGTTCAGAGATGCAATATTGAAAAGAAAATGACATCATTGATCTACTGCCATTCAGTATTCGTTTAATTTTTTTAAATAATGAAGATATTCTATATTAATTTTTTATAAACATTGGGTAAATATGTATTTGTTTTTTCAATGATTTTTGAATGTGTAAAGATACTTCTCGGTCACCCAACACATGATATTAAATTGATGGAGCATTTATAACCGACATTCAGAAAATGGCCTTGTTCCCTTTAACGATCATTGTCCATTAACTGATTGCTAGACACTTGGGCCATTATAGTGGTGTTTGCATTTTTCTCAATTGCTTCTTTAAGGCAACTTTTTTTATTTAAAAAGCACAACACAAACAGCTTGAAAGAATGCTCTCATTTACGTTTAAGAATAAAATCCTAGCAATGGTAATAATAGAGAGTAAAAAAGCAGACTGCTAATGTAAAAATAAAGTGAATATAGCCCGATTAAAAAGAAAGCTGCTCAGTACTTAGGTAATACGCAGTCATAAGACTTTTCCAGCTTTCTATTTTTGAGTGTTAAATTCTTTCCGATCCTTACCTTTATGATTTCTAATTACTAATACTCTGGACTGAACTACTAGCTACTGACTTGAAAGCGAATTGAACAATTGTTTGTTGAATTAAAGTTATTTAATTTTACAAAATTTTGTGTATTTTAATAAGATTAAAATGGAGAATATTTGATGTATGTTAAATTCAGTTATACTTCAGAGAAATTAAACGAGTGAATTTTGACGCAACAAATTTGGTTTCCCCGTGTTCTCTAATAAATCTTGAGTGTATGTCTATGATTTAAAATATATTTAATTTCGTTCGCAATTAATTAGCTGTTTTTATGTAAAAGAATGATTCATTATTAGGGCCATAACTATATAAAGAAATTATTTTGGAATATTTTCTTGGCCGAAAAATTAAGGCAAAATGTCCAAAAGTGTAAAAATTAAAAACAAGAGCAGATTACTCGATGTAGTAAAATGAGAATATACGTCAAAATGTTTATATGTGAATATTTTACTGCAGTTTTAGTAGATTAACAGAAATTGATTAAACAGTTAACTTACTTACTTTTTATAAATACTTTTATCCTATATAAAGAAATCTGATCAATCCATTGTGGATGTACATATAAATAAAATTATTTGTATTCAAATAGGCATGTAATATAAATACTTGCTTTCAAAGTTCTTTGCATAGCTGTTTTTTCAGTTAACAAACAATAAAGTCTTTAATATTCATATATAAATCACGTCTGAAACAAATGCATAGTATCTACGTCTTTTATAGATTAACTCGAAGTTCAGAAAATCTTAAGCATTGAAGCGTTGAAACATTTCTCTTTCTCTATATTGCCTTATGTCCACAAAGCCTTATCTAAATATTGTTTTATTTTTATCAGATTTTTTCTGGTGGAAGATTTTTTTCCTTTCATTGGTCAGATATCTTTCGTTTTCTTTTTGCGCCATTTATAAAGGACATTGCTTTTTTTAAAAAAGAGGAAAAATATATACCTTAATATAGACTTAAGGATGTTTCCTCTAAAATTTAATTTATAAAGTCCTCAATTTTCTTGACCAGAGAAGAAGCAACATGAATTCGGGGATGAGGATAGTTATCAGATAAATAAGCTGGTTCTCAAAGGCGTAAAAATTGCTGGGGTAGTTACCACTATCTTAATTACGGAATGTACCAATTTCTATCTATGATCCTTTAATTATGATGATGACGATGAACTAGATCTCTAACCAAGACTGGATATCTAATTACTTATTATTCATGAAATCGTGGATGAAGATAATTTTCAGATAAATAAGCTAGTTCTGGAAGGTGTAAAAATTCTTATGATCGAGTTACTTTGATCTTAATGGCGAAATGCACTTTCTCCTATGATCAATCTGTTTTGGTGATGATGATGAGCCAGATATCTAGCCATGGCAAGGATATCTATTTACATATTACTCAGTTTTCATATTTTCTTATAATCGGTTGATAGGTAGAAAAAGAAATTGTCTGAAAATATTCCAAGCTTATAACTTTAAAATGCTTCATCATCAAAATTTCCATCTAGTTTCTACACATGTTGCATTCAGCTTAAAAAAAATCACAGTCTGCATAATTTAAATGTTAAAATAAAATTTGTGTTCGAGGGATTTGAAAATAATTATTTTTAATACAGCGAATTAAATTATGTATAGTATATCGTTTATAATTTTAAGAGAGCTTTTAGAAACAAGGATATTTCAGGCTAAGGCTAACCGTAGTATCTTATCGCAGAATTGCTAATAATCGCTCTGTGAGGGATGCATGCATATGTCACAAACAAATAATGTCTCGAAATGAACGCAAGATTTGAATTTGCTACCATTGATGCAGTAAAGTGTAAGATAATGCAGCAAGGCAATCCTATTAAAGAAACCATTTGAAAGCTGATAGTTTAGGTTTAGTAAAAATGGAGCTTTACAACGTATTAACGCAAGGTTTAAATAAAATTAAAAAAACAGTTTTTTTTCTTTAAATTATATTTTTATTGAATTGTAGCATGCACTGAATAGGGTTATGTATGAAATAACAGATAGCCAAATAGCCTTCAATGCTTTCATTACACATACGCACTCTTTTGTCGAAATTACCCATGATCATTTTGCATAAAAGCGACTGAATTTCGCTGATGCAGTGTTGAATTTTCTCCTTCCATGTACGCGTGCGTGCTTGTGGACTTGTTGGCAGAGACCTTTGATTTCGAATAATCCCATAAATCGAAATTCACTGGTGTTAAATCACACAATCTAGGCGTCCAGTTCTTAAATTTTCGAACTGTTGCAATTAGACTTTTTTTTGAAATATTATTCAAGAATGAAAACACGTTTTTCTATCGTGTGACGCTTCATTTATACTAAGCCTAAACTACCAACTGTTAAATGGTTTTTTAATAGGGTTGGCAACACTCTTCTGTACGAATGGTGGAAAATTCAAATCTTGCGTTAATTTCGGGTCACCCTTTATTTATAGATAAAAGGAAAAGTTTGTTAAAAACAAAACTTTCAGTATGTATATTTTTATACAAAAAAATATAAACTCTGTTTTTTCGTCTAAAATTTTCATTATTGTTTAATCATTTCTCTATATTCATACTACTCAAAAATATTATTTTTCGTGCACCATGATTCCATTTCAATGTTTAAATTGTAATCGCAAAGAATTCTTCCTTTAAGAACTCAAGAAAAGCTTTAAAGTCTTTAACGGATGCGAAAATATCCTGTCATATTGATAAATGGTAGAAAAAAACGGAAAAGTGGTTTTGCTGTAAAGAATATCATTTGAAATGCCTTTGAATGGTTTCTTCAAGGATGTTTACTTTAATAACATTTCTTTGTGAAAACGATGAAAAGTACTGAATGAAATATTTGAAGCGATTTCATTTCAGAATTATTGACAAAAGGCTTTTTCTTTACGCAGATTTGGTCTTGCTTTTCTCGATGCACTTACGTGGAAAAAATAGTTTTCAAAGTTCAATATGCGATCGCATAAACCAGACTCTCACTGGATATAACCATACGTTTGTGTTTTCAAAGTATGACGAAATATCTAATTATTGTTTAAATGGATAAAAATGATAAATAATAGATAATATAGATTCAGATCATGTATCATTAAATGATTTATAAAACTATCTTATATATATATAACCATATATATATATTTTCTGAAATGGCATTGTGAAATTTTTTCATCTAAAAATGAGTTTTATAATAATTTGTTAATTAATGTTTAAATTTAGTGCCTTTCATAATGTTTCAAAGAATTCAACCTTTCCTTCATTTCTGTAACTTCTCAAATCACTTTTACACACATTTAATCTATGAAATTATTATTAGTGTTTTCTATAATTTATTTGAATAAATAAATTTGAAACCAACACCCATAATCGGTGGCCACTGAATGCATTTTCATCCTAAAGTTTATGGCTGGGTACTGCTACCTCCATTGATCAAAAATAAACTCGGATTATGATATAAAATTTCTATACATATTCCAATTTGCGGGTTTTTGAATGAAGCTCCGAAGCAGCAGAATATGGCCTGTGAGCCATAGTTTTCCGTCAATGTCTTAGAGTAATTTTTCCTATATGTTTTTATGTAGATTGTCACAGTACTCATTGTTGATAATTTTTGAATATTTTTATAATGTAGGTATGGTATGGTGTATATGCGTGATGTTTTTAATTACTTATTTCGATATTTTAAATATTCTTTCCCAAATATACGTCTAGCTCAAAACGTTTTTCAATTATGGCAGACAAACAGACAGACAGGCAGTTTCCAAAAAGGATTTTTTTTAATCAATGAGTGTAAAACGTGGAGGTTCGTCAAAATCTCGAATTCGAATTTTTTTGACGATAACAATACTCTCTTTATACATCATATTCGAGAAAATAAAATGGCTAATGTGCTAAGTGAATAAAATTCGATATAAACCGATATTTCGATATTCGTTATAAAATTCACCATAGGAATAATTGTTTTTCCGTTTGTACTTTCGTTTGCATGTAAACGCGGTAACTCAAAAATGCAACGATTTAAATAAAGGAAATTTGTTATGTAATCTTGTACAATTGCAGATTTGTCACAAATTTTGTTTCAATCAATTGGAAATAAGGCTCCAAATGCTTCGTTTCCTTCACTACACTTTCAAGCAGAAACAGCTCATGTGCGGAAGTTGGGTAGACCATTTTCTTTGATTTTATTTGCAGATACCGATTACCAAACAGGTGATAACTAACAGGTGAGAGGTAACAAATGCATACCCCTCATCTTCCTCATTTTGAAGAGATAATGTAAAATATAATTAATATGAAATTTTGCTACCTTCTTCATTTAGATACAAATTTTTAATCTTTTAAATCAGAGTTTAATCTGAATTCCGCTGATTTTAAACCTGTGGTTGAATGCAGATCATTATGTTCCGCGAAGTGGAGAGCAAGAGAATATTTCTTTAATGTTCACATTTGACACAAAACACGAAGAAAAGACAAGACATTAACGTGCACGCTGCTTAACAGAGCAGCATCTCATCTCATTATATTTACAAGCGCAATGTACTGTGAGATGCGTACCTAATCAGGCATCGCCATCTATTATAGAAAAGAGAAGAGAGGTTAATGCAACTGCTATAAACCTTGATTCATAATTTAAAAAAATGCTAATTTAATTTTCACTAAGTTCAGTTATGTTTAAATCTTTGATATCAATATTTGCAATTTCTCAAAGTGCACATAATATTAATATTTTCAGAATCGTATATGTAGAGTTTGCTTTTTTCCTTGTTGCTACAAATGCCATTTTTGAACTGAAATTTTACTATCAAACGGAAGGAAATATAACTATAGGGAATGTTACAGATGTGCCTTTCATTGAGAATAACGGGTTTAGGTGTGAAGGGTTTCGGCGCATATCCATAAATATATTTTAGCACTAGCGCAAGAGATGGTACTTTTGCCTTTGTAAGAGGCGCAAAATATTTAATATGCATCTCGGATTTCATTATATTTCCATTTTCGATCTACCATGCAAAGGAAGGTTACATTTTACTTTTATTCACGAGTCTGGAATATTTGAAAATCTTGGTTGAGAAATTTGCATCATTGGATAGTCTCGAAACAGAGACGCGACACAAGGATTCTAACAATCTATCTGGATAATTTATCAGCATTTATGCTGCTTAGCAATTATACATGTTCAGCTTTCCAGCTTATTTAAATAATTACGGAGGAAGATCCAGCAACAACCATTGGTTCGACTTCGAAAAGTTTTTATTTCATATGAAAACTCAATATATATCATCAGTTGCCCCTGTCGCCCCATTTCCGAGAGCTATTTTTAAAATATTGCTTCACTCTACAATTTAGATGAGGAAAAATTTTAGAATCTTACAACACAAGCAAATATACCGATTTTGACAGTTTTTATTCCATATGAAACTTCATGACCCCCTGGATCAGGAGTGGATATTAAGTCAATCGCTATCGACCCGTGGACCATCAAGGCATTTTGAGGTGACCGCCTTTACTAAGATGAGCGTACTAAAAAAAGGGTATTTATGGAACATCACCGGCTATTATTATTTTGTCAGTATCTTACTATTATTATTATGTTTGAAGTTATGTACGTAAATTCATATTCGTACGTAAATATATTACGTACCTAAATTATTATTAAGTTATAATAAATATTGAAGATAATTTCTCTTTGCTCACCACACCTAGGCTACTAGTTGAACTGCAACACCTTGAAAAAATTAAAAGTTCCTCCTACGCTGGAAAAATCTGCCCACTCCTGTGCTAGATAAATTATCAATGGTTGATCGTTTCTCCCACCATTTTTTACAGAAATATCAAGAAAAAAAATATTACTTTACTGTACATTTTTATGACAATAAAACCACGATAGTTCCCCATTTTACCCATTTTTATCTCATATGAAAGCATGGGGATATTAGATACTATATCATTTGTTATTTGCCTTCCACTAATCTCCATTTTTGAGAGAAGTACCAAAAAGGCTACTTCACTGTATATTCTGCATAGGGAAAAACACCTTCACAGAATTCTCCAGCGATAACCATTGTACCGATTTCGTCAAACTATAATTTATATTGAAATTCATAATCCCTTGTACGACATTATTAGTTACCTGATTCGCATCTGTGCTTCAATTTGAAGAGATAACGGGAAATAGCGCTTCGAGCCCAGAGCGATTTCGCGACCTATTGCCAACTAGTCAGAATGCTAAAAAATATAATTTAAAATAAACTTTACTTTTTTGTGATGGTATGCAATTATATGGTGAAAAATCTATTGGCCGATGAAGACGGTTAATATAATTTTTTGTTCGTTTTTTTTCTATTATTGATTTATTATACTTTTTTTGCAGGTTCATCAAACAGTTTTTTTGCAAGGAATACGTTATTACTTTATTTTTTATTTCTTACAATGAGGGTTAAAAAAGAAGAAAAAGAAAGGTCCTTTCAACTGATTAATACTTTCCTCTTTGCAATTAAAACTAAATAGAATATAAGATGAGTACTTCTCAACGATGATCTTACAACTTTGGCTCATAAAATATACGGAACAAAAGCGAAGCTTTCAATAATTTTTGAAAAATTTAAGTGAATGATGCTAATTTCAGCGACTTTATCCTCTAATCTCATTGATTACTTTCTGCTATTGTGTATCCCTAAACACAAAATATCCAGGTTTGTCGACAATACTGCTTACGAAAATTACAGGATCGTTACAAAGTCATTGTTTGATTACAAAAAAGCTACTGCAAAAATATATTATCATTAGTATATGGTTTCAATATATTGTAAAATAAACTTATAAATTCTTTTTAAAAAGTATTAGGGTGTCCCATAAGTTTTTTCCTTATTTCTAAAAGGAAACGAATACACAAAATTTACTGTTTAAGATATTATTTATTTTGTTATATAAGAATTCCTTTGCTCTATTACCTTCTTCCATCTCACAGGAAGTCTCATTATGTCTTCTTTCCAAATTCGTTGTGTTTTTAGTCAAGAAATAATCCTCAAGGTACGCTTTTAATTCGCTGGTGGATTTAAAGCGCTTATCGTGAATATAATTTTTTAAGAACAGGAAGAGATAATAATCAGATGGAGTGAGATCTGGAGAGTCTGCAAGATGTGATAAAACATCCCAATCAAACTGTAAGAGCCTCTCTCTTACGATTAATGCAGTATGTGGTATGTGGCGTTGTCATGATAAAGAACAACGCCTCGTCGGTTTATTAATTCTGGTCTTTTTTTTGCTATGACAGCTTTCAGTTGATCCAGTTGAAGGCAGTATTTCGCAGAATTTATTTTTTTACCTTGAGAAAGGAGCTCGTAGAAAATTACGAATTTCCAATCCCTCCAAATGGACAAAAGAACTTTTTTTGGAGGTAGTAGAGCTCTGGTACGACTGGAACCGATGATATAGAGTGCTAATAGATAAGCATTCATGTTTGTACTAGCAGAGCCAGATAAGGCCATTCATAGTGCGATAAGAAACTTTTGGGACTCCCTAATACATTTTCATCAGCGAATTTCAGTGTGAGTATAATTGGGAGTTTGAAGTATGCCAAGGTGTTATCCCAAATGTTGTCAACACAATAGCTGTCACACTAGACACAATAACTCCGATCCTAATATTGAGTGTATCAGTATTTTTAACTGGTTGTGAACACAAGTTGTCCTGTATGTAATTCCAAATTGACACTGAATAGTAATGTTTTTGATGGGAATTATTCACGGAGCAAAGAATACATTGAATTTCTTCATTTGTTGACCTTGATGATTCGAATGCAAAATCACTATTTATGCATTATTTGCACTATCTGCTAGACTATAAAAGTACAGAACAAGACTGTAGACATACCATACAAGACATTCAACATTCCATAGTGAACATTTTATGCCATTTGGTATTACATTTTTTTTTGGCTCTCGATGTATAAATCTTTTTATGCCAAAAAGTATACCACAAGGCCTACAGATGTAAGTCAGTACACAATTGATAGTAGAATAAATTTCAAATATAAGGACATGGGCTCAAATGTAAAGAAAAATGGAGGAAACAAGTAGATACACAAACAAAAATGAAACAAAATTGCTCACATACTAACAGATATAAAATAATTGAAGAAGCATGATGAAATAAAAATAAAATATTCAAAATATAAATACAAAAGTATATATGCAAATATATGTAGGCAAACACACTGAAGTAAAGTTTAAATCATACGGGATAAAATACTGTTAATATATGTATAAAACGAAATGAAAGGTGATTTACTCTGCACAAAGGCAGATAAATAAGGAGGCCGTGCTATATTGTTCTTTAGAAGGCAGTTCCTGAATTTACGTCTTTCCGGAATAAGCTTGATGCGTTCAAACATCAAATGCTTGGCATCCTGAACTGCACCACTGTAGCACGAACACCTATCAGTCGGCGCCAAATTCAATCATTTTAAATAAAGTTTCCATGCCCAGTCAGAAACTGGATAAGCTTAAAATTTGACTCAAAATGGTTAGCATTTAGGCTTCTTTCTATGGATGGAATAAATTCCTTAGTGAATTGCACATGAATCGATGCTTGATATAAAGTATTCCATTCAGATATAACCTTATTTATAAAGACATTCTTTAAATAAGATTTCGGAATACTCATAGGAATGAAATGAACTAGTTCTGTCGCTTCTTTGGAAGCTAGTTGGCGCGTTCATTGCCATAGATTCTTGTATGACCTCTAACAAAAGAAAAGCAAATTTGCACACCTGTAATGATGAAGGGGAGTCACTGCAAATTAAGGAATATGATGAAAGGTTTTCATTGTCACAAATCCAAGAAACTCCTTGGGCTATGCAAAGCAATTCAGCCTGAAAAACACTGCATCCGTCTCTTATTCTGAATTGATGAGTTTCAGTTTCAATGTAATCTTGGAAAACAACAAATGCCAGCCCAACCTTATTGTTAATTTTACTACCATCTATAAAACAGACAGCAGGAAAGTTGTCTTCAATATTATTATGATAACTAATTAGATTTAGAGGAAATCTTTCAGGAGGATGGGGAAGTTCAGAAATTTGAAGGAAATCATTTAGACTCTTATGGGTCAGGTTCTTCGCTACGTTCTTGAATTCATTACTATGGATTATAAAAATGTCAATAGTGGAAAGCCGGAGATAGAAAACACAGCTTCATAGGATATCGTTCGATACCCTGAAACAACTCGTAGAAGTATTCTCCTTTGAATTTTTCTCAAGAGCCGACAGTTTATTTTTTCTTCAGAGCAGGATCTCAGACTCGAGAACAGTAACAAATAAATGGTACAATACCTTGTTTGTAGATGAGAGATAAGACATTAGATTTGAGACCAAAACTATTTCTGGTAACTCTACTAAGACTAAGCAGGATTTTTTCACATTCATTTGAAAGATGTAAAATATGTTGTTTCCAAGAGAATTTACTGTCAAGGACAATTCCAAGATATTTTAATTCCTTCACATAACAAAGAGGGATTCCGTTAAGGTTGAGGTTACTATTACGAACGTGATTCTCTCTCCTTTCCAAGACCATAACTTTTGACTTAATGGCGTTGAAATCTAATTTATGGTTCTTTGCCCAGTTCGATACAAAATCAAGAGTAATCTGTGCTTGTCTGCTTGTATCGTGAAATGATTTTCCCTGAAAACAAAAAAAGCAAGTCGTCAGCAAAAGCAATCGTTTCACAAGAAGAGAAAGCGGTGCTTTTTTCCAATAATTCATTTATAATAAAAATTCAGAGAAAAGGTCCAGAAACAGATCCCTGAGGACACCCTGTTTGTAAAATCCTCTCCTTTGAAGAATGACCTAAGGAGAAGCTTGCAGTTCCATCCTTCAAGAAGCTAAAAAGGACGGCAAATAAATTGCCAGAGATGTTTGCTCTTTTTAATAGATCCATAATAGCAGGCCTCCAAGCATTATCAAAAGCACTTTTAATGTCCAAGAAAACCAGGATTGTATGAAGGTTTCTATTTTTTCCTTTTAAAACAAATTTATTAAGGTTTAACAAAGCATCCGCAGTGCACTTTTGAGGCATAAAACCAAAGTGATTTTTATTGAAATAATTATCTTTGTGCAAATGCCAAGCCAATCTGTTAACAATAAGTCTTTCAAAACATTTACCCAAAGTTGACAGTAAACTGATACACCGTAGGTTGTCTAAATGCAGGATACAGACATCGTTACTTTTGAGTTACTTGAGAATAACTCTAGCTTTGTTCTAACAGCGGGGGAAAATCTTGAGACGAAGACATGAATAAAAAACTTTTAAAAATGATCGGGGTGCGTTTCGTGTAATTTCTTGACAACTTCGTTAGGTATAGAGTCCGAACCAGGAGACTTTTTAAATTTCAATTTACTTGTAATTGAATCAATTTCGTGGATGGTAAAAGGTGGATCTTTCGTTACGTTAGTATTTAAAAGAGTGTCGTGCCTTATTTTCTTGTGACAATCATCATCATCAACCCCTTTTTGTAATCAGAGAAATATTTTATGAGCATTCTGTATTATTTCCTACCCTGATTTATTATCTTGACAGAATTAAATACATAAGGAAAATTAAAGTGTCTATGTTTAATTTGAAATATTTCAATGCATTTTTAAAATTATTAATAATCATTAAGTATGACAGCGGGGCAATTTACTGTGACAGATAAAATTTCTTAAGTAATCAATTTACTTTATAACAAAATCAATAAATAATCGATATCATCATTAACGGGTTTAATCTGAGAAGTTATTTACTATTTTTGTGGATTTCAAATGTCATCATAAAACCAAAGTTGTTTCAAAAAGCATTAAAAGCGCATAAAAAAAGGCATCAAAAGCAACCATTAAAAAAAACCTACAGTTTCGGAGGTGTCATAAAAATGATTGCTACGTTTTTCAATTTTCTTGAAAAGAAGCACGAATAAAAATAATAAAAAAAACAAGAAAACGATATTTTTTTTTCCTGTATATTTTACGATAACGATTAACTTTTTTACTTTCTGTATCGAATCGCACAAGTTTTCTTCTAGTTTTCCATCATCATAAAATGATATTCGCAAAGCCATGTCTGATTGCAGAGGAGGTTTTTATCACCGACGAAATAGGATCTGGATTATTTTTATTTTTTATTTTTCCAGTGAGTATGTAGTGAGGTAAAAATAAAAGAATCTTTTCGACAGATCCAAAGGTTCTAAATGACTATTTTTATTTCGTCGCTGTTTTATTAATGAAGTTCCCCCAAGTTTTCGCGATGACTCATAGGAGACAAGAATGCGAGAGACATTTTTATACGAAGCGAGGGATTTCTGTCTGTCGTATTTCGTCCTAGTGGTGGCTATAATAATGCGTAGGCGAATTCTTTCGCGATTTTCACAATCGATATGCGCTTATATTCTCGATATTATTTTTCTTCTTTGACCTGGATTCCTCGAAGAAATTGAATGTGATGACAAATTTTCACCAAATGAAGAAGATATGCAGGATAATGGGAATGACATTTTAATTCTGCGTTACATATTCATTTAAATAGTTTCAGTTATTAATTTCGAAATAAGTTATATGGCGTGTCTTCGTATGTCATATATGTAGTTTTTGTTCTAATTTAAATTACATATAAAAATAAATTAAACCAATCTGACATTTTCCTTTCTAAGAAAAGCCATTTTCTACCACCAAATAATTTCAAATATTATATTTCATATAGGTGGCAATGAAATGAAGATTGAAGAAAAATCATATATTTACAGAATTTGCACAGAATGTTTCTGAGGAAATATTCACGTGAACGAAGAATATTTGAAAAGTGAAATTTATTATTTCTGCATTCTTATTAATTTATCTAAACTGATTCCATCGAAGCTCTAACTTGTATATATCAAATTTAATATTTAAAAAAATCTATGAAAATTTCTTATCAAAGTGTTATATTATTGAAATAATATTGTTTATACAAAATGTTCATATTTTAAAATCAAACACTCGAATTGCCAAATAATATGAAATAAAAATATTAGAAACATTATTCTTTAAAACTGAATCTGATAATATAAATTTTTCATATACATTTTATACATTTTTTTTCTGTGTTTATTATCGTTTATGGCATCTTTAAAAATCGTTGGCACAGTATACTACTTTGAACTGTGGATTGTACGTTCAGAAATTCTGTATTTCATCTTAGCAAAATTTTCTCTGTTATCCACACGAATATTAGCAATGATTTAAAAGGTTTCCCATTTCTATTAAAGTGTTATTGGGCTTTCTACAGCTATTTTTTCTTATTACCATGAATGATTATTTTAGTATCAAGGATTAATAGAATAACCGTCGTCGTGACAGCATCCGCAAAAACTGAACTATCCCATTAGAAAAAACTCTTCCCATTAGATTTACGTTATACCCTCAGATTGGAGATATTGTAGTAGATAGCCAGTTGTTCCAGTATTGTAGGAGATAAGCCAGTTGACAACTACGCTGCCCGAGCAATTGCTTTTGTATTGTGGTCATGTTACTGGACTGCTAACCACAAGGTCCCAGGTTCTATCCTCGCGAATCACAATCCGCCACATTGGTGATCTTGAACGATGAACCTTCAACATTCGTATAGATGTTGTGGCGCCATCTACCTACAGCAAACAAAAGTCGTCAGACTCACTTGACACAGCAACAGCAATCACTCACCCACACACGCTCGCCATACCGATTGGCACTACTCAAATGGGTACAAGCGCATTAGAATCAACAGCTAATACATCACCACTCAACAGACATATCATTCGACTCACTGGAGGGAGTGTCTGTAGTGAATAACTTATAAGTCAGTTAACAACTACGCTATCCGAGCAATTGATTTTGTATCCTGGTCATGTTACTGGACTCCGAACCATAAGGTCCCAGGTTCTATCCTCGCGGATAGCAAATTCGCCACAATATATTAACACCACTTAATTTCTTTACCCTCAGTAAATTGGATATTTTCTTTAATTATAACTTCTTATCCATGAAGTCATATTGTTGGATTATTTTTTCTTATACATGACGATTCCAAATTCATGGAAGAAACAGTAAAGCCAGAGCTGTGGGATGATACTAGAAGATTCCAACCCTTGACAAATGATACTTTATAGTATCTTGTGGCAGAACTTCAACTTTCGAGCTCCCATTACCAAACATAGAAAGTTCGCGTTCCACTTGTTGTCGGTCTTATATACCCGAATCAAAGGCAGTCTGATATATTCGAAGCACGCAAGTGATTTGTTTGTGTGATCCTTGACTTCATGGCACGAGTCATGTTTCTACCACTAGGCAAATAAATAATTCATATTTACGTTATTTATTATATTACCATTTTTTTCAATTAACAAATGGAAACAAGACATTACCACTAATAACAACAAATGTACCTATTTCTTCTGGTATAAACTTTTCCTCTCAAACTGTCAAACGTTTGCAGAAACGTAATTGGCTCAAACATTTTCCAGACTGCATAGTAGAAACACTTATTATGCATTTGTCTCAAACGTTGGATCCGACATTTGAGTTAAGGTTCGATGCATCGCATGGTTCTGTCAAATATATCAGAATTATTCATTTTTACGTTGATGATGTGTTCGCATATGCAATAGTGGACCGCTGAAGGAATTTTCCAACGAATTAAATAAAAGAAATGAGTGCGCGAAATAAAATGATTATCTCAGGAATTGGTGGATTCCAAATTTAACAAAACAATGAGAAACGAGTAATACTGTATCTTATTTCCCATTATTATATATGCTCCAAACAATTTATAAAAGTGCAATTTATGCTACGTTATTAGTGTACTGTTGCAAATTTGCATTGCGTTCAACCTGATATAGATACTTCATCTAGTGTGTATAACTTGATTCATCTAGTATGTATATCTTTAATTTAATTCATTAGCAAAGATCTCCTGTAGCTGTCCGATTGTAACCCATATTGTATCATAAAAATTAGGGTTTTTTTGTATCCCCCGACCGATTTTTCAACTTTGACCTATAGATTGCTATTTGTCTTGTAGATTGCCATTGATTATCATACGATTTTTTATCATGTATTGTCAAGCTGTGCCATTCCAAAATCGATCATCAGTGCAAGAAATCTTTGTAATTTTTATTTTCAAAATATATTTTACTTAAATCATCGAAGTGGGGGCCCTAAAATACCTTTATTCTCATACTTTCCAATAATAATGTTGTTCCCTCCCCGCGCATAAAACTGCAAATCATGGACCAGAATGTGAATGCTTTGTATGGCATTGGTGAACAGTAGGGTCGATGTATAGATATTTGACATGAATCTAACTTTTTATTAAATGTAGAGTGCGACCTTTGGCGATTTATCTCTGCCATGCGATTAATGCACAAGTACCAGAAATCTAATATGTGTGTGGTGCATCCTCTTTCCGCCCGACTGAATAAAAATTTTATATAGAACTACAATTATATTTTCAAGATCACAAATTGAATTTAATTTTTGAAAGTCGTTTTTGATTTATTGCATTTACATGCATGTGAAAGTACAGACCGATTATCGGTTAACCCCTGATGAATTTGATCCCAAATTTGATACATATTTATACTTTAAATAATTAACCTGTGTTTCAAATTTTATCTATCATGCTTTTTATGTTTCCTAATTAACAGAGAGTCGGATCGATATATTTCTTAATGGATTTCGTTCAAAATTTCATAAAAAATACTAATTTGCTGTATAGACTTTATACCAAATTACATCGGTCTAGTTTCAAACGTTTTTTTTGTTATCTTATTCACAGACAGATATAACGACAGAAACGCATTTTCCAAATTCAGGGAGATTTGAAACGGAGAAGTTTATCAATATAGAATCCTTTGAATTCATTCATTCATACTGAATTGACGCTGATTGACGCCAAGAGATCATGAACGAACAGTATAATTTAAATCTTTCCATTAATAATAAATTTTTTTTATTTATCTTGTATAAGGAAATATGTTGTTAATCAACATACTTCAAACAATTTTCTCATACCCTTTTGTGTCCAACATTAATTCTTATAATATCCGTCTTATGGAATTATTTCAAGCATAAGCATAATTTTATAAGTCTTATGAAATTATTTCAAGCATAAATATAATTTTATAAGTCTTATAAAATTATTTCTTCAAGTACGAGTATTCAAAGGATTTTACTACAATTAAGATAAATTGATTTCATTCCCGTTTTCAGATTTAATCATGGAATTTAAAAATCTTTCTGAGAATAGAATTAATCAGGCAGATTCTTAAAACACAAGCAATTTAATCTAATTACTCCTTGCCAACGTAGCGCTTTTTTTTAAGGTGGGTTCTCAAGTGTTGTGTATAATAAGCGTTAATTATTTGCTGATGCATCTGAGGTTGATTGGCACGTTTTGTGTAAAGCATGTTTTTCTTCAAATATTTTTATTTCTTTTTGTTTTAATTTTATCGTGAACCCGATGAATAGTGCATGAGTAACTTTTTAAATAAATTTCTGCTGCCAAAGGAACTGAACGATTTATTTATCTACTCTAATTAACTTTGCTATCAGGAAAACTTACTAAAGCGATTTAATCTGATACTAGTAATAAAGTTATGGAAATAGAAAATGTAATTAATCGCTTTAGTTTGAAAGATTCGCTTTTGTTGCTTGATTACATGATGAATTATATTTTATTTTTCTTTTAAAAATAGAGATTTATTAAAATATTTATAAATGTGGAATATGAAAATGTTAATAAATGGGAATAATAAGATATGTTAAATAGTGAATGTTTTACCAATTATAAAGAATGAAATTTTAAAGTGTTTATGATGAAAATTTCATTTGCTATAACATTTAAAAACGATAGAAAATTGCCAATTATTTATGTATTATATTAAAGAAGCAAATGACGTGCTGAATTTTGCTCTCATAACAGCTCTATATATTATTCTCAAGAATTTCAAAATCGAAGTATATCGTTGTAAATTTAATGAAAATGAAAAATTTGGGTTGAAAATTCACCAAATATTCTTTAAAAAGTTTAATTTCTTCTCTAAATCTAAACTTCTTTTTATGATAATGATATGGAATTCATTCTTCTTTCTACTTTATTTTTTTAAATTTACAATAGAAATAATAATTCGTACACAAAATATCTATTTAAAATCGTCGAAACATGTATGAGTTTAAATGTAGTAGCTGAAACCATGTAAAGAATTATTATAGAATATGCAAAAAAAATTTTTTAATACAGTTAAATTATATGGGAAAGTATTTGGTGGTAAAATTTTTATAATTAATATGCTTTTTGCTTGTATTTTAAAATAATGTAAAATCGATAATTTGCGATAATATGCTCTGAATTTATTGAAAAAAAGTACTGGAAAATTTTGATTGAATTTAAGTTAAAAATCCAACTAAAATATTGAAAACTCCCTTTTTAATGAACACATGATATCGAAGGCATTTTTATTATGTGCCAAATTTGTTAGTTCTGAGTTCCAGTGATTTGCTCCGCAATATTTTATTAATAATATTTTCATTATGCATGTCGCCTCAATGAAATAACAGATAATATGTCAGGCTATAAATATTACAATTGTTAAAAGTGGGAATAGATTTGAAATTAAAAAAAACTATTAAGCTGTTTCTCTCATATTTGATTAATAAATTACAAGAGGACCGCGGTGGCCTGATGGTAAGGTATTGGTTTTGGAACTGACCATGAGTTTCAGGCACGAGAGAATTTGGAGGGTTTCAGACTCGAGATTCGATTCCACCGAAGCACCGTCGCGTAAGTGTTACGTTAATTTGTCGCTGTCAAATATCCTCCCGCTGGTGTGGCGTGGAAGTTTGAAAATGAGGGTGCCGTCTAAGGTGTTGTCCTCATCATCTGACCGCAGTACAAAGTTACGAGGTTTGTCCCCAAGTAGCCCTAGTATTGCTTTAAATTGGGACGTCAATATAACTGAACTGAATTAATAATTTACAAATATTTTCTTGCCTTTTGGTTCAAAATAGGGCAACGATAGGACTGAGATGCAAAATTTTAACTTCTTCGGATCCAACAAGAGAAACTGTATTTTTTTAAACGAATTGCATCTATATAAATATCTAATATATGTAAGTACCTTTGAAAAATAAATTTTCAAATAATTATAATTACTCTGATAAGAGCGTTAAAACTCATAACAGAATCCAACTTGTATGATTCAGCATATGCTCATTTTTATCTTCTGATCAACCTAATATTTAATCCATTCCAGTAAGATTTAATAAACAAAAATTGTGCGTGAAATAACCATTTAATTTTTATTTAAAATGACTTATTTTATAGTCTTATATGTTTTTAATTAAAATTATATTGTTGATATGGATATAATTGTAATTCGTAAGTTCATATTCAACACTTCTTCAAAAATCTCTAATGACTTCGGATTGGCCCTTAGTTTTCGTGTTTACGCCAGGCACTCTCGTAAATTATTTTTATTTCAGGCACATTATCAAGTCCGTTGTGATGATGTGTCTACGACTCCAGAGCATTCACTAAAATCACTTATTAGTCGCTAAGCGCGTTTCCGTCTTCATGGTAATATTTCACCATCATTAATTCCATTATCAGTATCAGGCAAATGTATACTTATTTTTTCTGATTTTTCTAAATCCCTCCAATCACATTGATCTTCATAATTTACAGTACTCTTATTCATTATGTGTCTCATTTGACAACATGTTTTTTCTTTAGTAAGACTGATGTTCCCATTAAGTATTTATAAGAATACAATCCACTGACTAACAATAATTTTTCCGTAACTTGTACAAGACAATCTAATGGTAAATAATATGTGATTGTGATCTGTGATATCAACATAAATTATAAAAGTGCTGACAGATTGAATTGAATAGTGATATTCAACTTTTCATAAATCAGTCAGTTTAAGTGATTGATTTAGTTGATTGGGAATTAACTCTTTTTATTTAAAATATTAGTGTTTCAAGAAGATTTTGTTAATCGTGATTTCCACAGTAGAAGCTTTATGTAAAATCAAAAATTCGTTATTTATTAGAGCATTTATTGAATCAAGTTACATAAAATATAATCATTTTCCATTTAGACCATTTTGGCAGATCTGTGTCTATTACTAAAGGTTTACAAATTAGCTGTGTGGCCCTGATTTGAATGGATATCCTGTTCATATTAAACAAAACTTGCCTTAAAATAAAACTGATTTATTGGATTAATAATATAGAGAGTGTAAAAGATCATAAAATGATTTTTCTTGAATTTATTTTTTAGAAAAAATAATATTTCTTATTTGTTTCATTTCCTACAGACACGTGCCGAAAATTATATTTTTGCAGATTTCATTTCCAAAAAGATTTAATTTATTTTTAATTGGAGCTTTAATCAATGTGATGGAAACACTTTGAAAAAAGCTAATATTTTCCCATGAATGCGAAACGTGCTCGTGCAGCTTAAATTTTATTTTTATTTTGTACGAAAAAAATTGTTGAAAAATATAGTTAAAATATTTATTTAAAAATTCAAATTTAATTTTAATTTTAAAACATTGGTATCATTTAAAAGATAAATCTTTATCTTTAACTTGATGTATAAATCTTTTTTGTGCGGTAATATTTTCGGAAGTTATAGCAGAAACACGCCAAAATTTCACTTAATTTTTAAATAAATAAAATTCCAATTAAAAATTCGAAAAAATAATCCCTAGTGCACATTCCCGACCTCCAAGATATACTCGTGCCAAATTTGGTAGCTGTAGGTCAAACGGTCTGGCTTGTAGAGCGCCAACACACACACACACACACACACATTGAGCTGTATTATAAGTATAGATATAGATTAATTTTATTAACTGCAACCTAATAACTGTAACTAATAACTGTTGAAATGTGTTTTGAATTCAGTTTCGGTTTGTTTTCAGAAAAATAAACGCAATGGAGGAAAGAAAACTCCTGCTTATTTCCTCGGGAACTTTCCGCTATATTTTAGAGTCTTCGGTTTTTTTAGAACTATTCTCTGCTCAGTAAGCACAGTCATAGATGCGCTGGTAGCGCAATAGAGTATTTACCTTAAGATAAAACAGTTAACATTCATGTAAAAACCGAGCTTCATAAATCCTTTATCGATTCCGTTTTTCAGGATTGGAAACTGAATTTTGTAAAGGTTTTGCCTCTTTCCTTATTGTGTTGAAATTTTAAAATTAAAAAATGTGTTCAGTTTTTAATGCGTTCAAAAATTAAAATTCAAATAGTCAATGCATTTTAACTGAAACTAATTTCCCAGCCATAGTAGAGAAGAGATCTGGTTATGAACTCGGAGACATTAATAATGATGTTGTCTATTAATTATAATAATTATTTATGAAATGTTTATTTTTACTTCCATTATTAGTTTTTCATCTTTTACTAAACTTCTTATGAACCTTAAATATTAAAAATTGCCCTTGATCATAAATATGATAAAAATTCAATTATTTAGATCATTTCTAGGTTTTTAAGATTTTGAACTCCGAAATGTTGATAAATAATTTCTAATTTTTATGAAATAATAATAACATGTTTGGAAGTATATATTTTATAATTTGTCTATGCATTTCTTGTTAAACTTCTTCTGAATCTTTACAGCTGAAAATTTAGAAACACATATCTCTCATGTTTCTTATTTGTTTGGATAGTACTGTTTTAAAGTTTTTCATTAATTAAACGTTTTACTTCTCTGGATGTTTGAGAATAAATAAAATCAAGTTCTACCTCTTTAACCTTAAACATGTAATCTGCTTTTTTAATAAATTTTCAGGAAGTTGACATTTCCTAATTAAGTGCTGAAGTTACGACATTTTCTTTTCTTTTATCTTGCCTTAACTTAACCGAGCGCTCTGTTTCCTCTCGATTCTAAATCTTCGAAGCATTAAAAAGTATAAAGTGAAAACAACTTAGGATTTAATAAGATTTAAATTTTGTTTCAGAGTGTTCTTCGGGCACAAGTGCGAAGTAATTGTCATTAAAATCTTCGCTCCTCTGTAACCATTGTTATCAAAACACTGCAGAAGTTAAATCCCTGTTCTTTGAGAAAGTCGCTCTACTTATTCTTGACAATGCATTCCTTTTCGAGAAGTTGATTTCTTAAACCTTCGTTAACTTAATGATTAAATTTGTGATGCAGTACAATTAAACTTTTGAAAATACTTTTTTTCGTTTTTAATTGTTTATATGCACTTTATTTCTATCATAGTGAAAGGAATAATTGATTGCTTATCTGTATATCTATCTTAATTCAGTTTTATGTTTTGTTTAGTTATATATTAAGCTACTACTTGTAAATCATCTCTAGCTCTGTGGGGTGGCTGTTGAGTTGGTATAAACTTGTGACTTGCTAAAAATAAGTTTTTAATTGTACAATCACACACAGTTAATAAACCTGGAATAAATAAATTAAAATATAATGCCTATAAAAATTTTATTGTAATATTAATCTTTCTATGGATGTATGATGAAAGAAATCCTAGATACATAATGCAAAATGAAGCGTTATTCCACTAAAGATATAATGCAATAGTAGATAAGTAGCAAGAGCACAGGTGAGACATTTAAAAAGATAAATATTAATTGTTATTATACGTAGACACCAAATCGACGATTTGAAATTCGGGAGTACACAACAAGGGAATTCGCTTCACAATCAGTACTCTAAAGAGAGAACTGGTACTCATGTGAGTGCCTCCTTTTATATAATCACCATGACGCGATTTTGCATTTTCTAGAAGGATATTTGGATTTATGATTGAAATATCTCAATAATTCTTGCATTTTACGAAAAATGCATTTTTCTCGCCAAATCGCCATCAAATGGTTGCTTAGATTGTAACCATGTTCGGGGGTCATTGTTATGGCATCCATTCATCTTCCATTCATTAAATTTCTGTTCTTTAATGTGAAACAAATTGCGCAGGGAAGCGAAATTCGAGATTAGCAACAGTACATAATTCTCATCTTCACTTCACTCTCTATATAGATTAAATATAATAGCCGTGAAAGTTAGAGATTCCTATGGCTAGGTAACTGTAAGCGTTGCTCTATTGCAATCATTTTTAAAAGTGAATGTCTGGAATCTAAAGGTCTGTATAGATTTCTTCTTTCATTTTCAAGGCTCTAGTTCGTTAAGCGACGTTTAATTCAGTCCCAGTTCAACACTTGTTGTATTGAATTAAATGCATATGACTCACGCATCACAACCAATCTACTCTTTCAAAGAAGGTCGCTTAATAGTTGCCATCAAAAACAGATATGGGGAGTTCCTAATTTTACATGCAAAATAGATTCTCTATCTTTCGGAAAGTTTGTCCTTTGACCATGGTTGACCATTCATGAGACACCTGTTTCATTTATAGTCAACCGATCATTTTCTCATTTTCTCATGCACAAAAAATTGCGCAAGCACTCCTTTTTGCGGTCCTCATCTGAACAAAAAAAATTGGTATACTGGAGATCAAATTACTCATTATATAATTTTTAGGAGACATTTAAAATATTATTTTTCTGATTTAGAGGAATAAATAAATCAAAAATTTTATTTCCATTTCGGCAAAACTATATTGCTTTCAAATTTTGCCAGATAGTTTACTACAAGCATTCAATATTTCCAATATATTATTTTTAGAATGTTTCGCAGGTCTTTCAAATGAATAAGCATAGAAAAAGATTAAACTGTCAGAGATTGCATCAACTTCTTAAATATTTTATTTAACTTAATTATTAGTCTAAATCCATAGAATACTTGAAGTATTGTGGATTATGTGTAATTTTGTATAGAATCAGGGCTTCTTTGAGGAATTAATATTCATCTTATAAATCTGAGATAAATAATTCGACGCTCATATGACTATAGGTGTGATAATTAAGGTTTGCCCCCTTTATAATCGGAAGCTATCTCTTACTTTACAGCACTGCTTTAGCAGCTATTTAATTTATAACATTCCAGTATATGGTAAAGGTTAAGATTCATAAATTGTAAGATGAAATTAAAGAAAGCAATCTCTTGGTAAGGATTGCGTTTGCTTTAAAAATATATTTTTTTTAAATCTCTTTTGTAAATGACCGCCTTTGGAAGAAGATGCCTTATTAATTATCTTTTAGTCTGCTAACAGATAATTTGTTATGCGTATGAAAAGAAATTTAGTATGTATGTCGAAATAGTTGAGAAGAAAATAAGAACATTAGTTTAAGAGTAAAATATCAATCAGTGATAAAGTGACTCAAGCTATTATTGATAATATTTAAAAAGAAACAGACTAATACGAAGAAATCTCGAGATTGAATAACAAAGTCAAAGAATGCAAATATTACCATAATGCACATTATTCAGACATCGTCGTATAAGAATTTAGTCATAGCTATAATGCATACTAATCGTGAATTACGGTTGATGCGATATTGCAATTGAATCTAGCAGTTACCATAAATACTCAGATGTCAGTTTTATAAAAGCATATAAAATAAAATAAATTGATGAATTCTACGATTTAAAAATGTTTTTCTTGATATTTCTTTTCTTATTGATTTATCTTCATTTTATTACATTCCAACGTGTTTCGAATTTATTACCATTAATACAAGATGCTAATACGAAGCTGGTTTAATTTAACAGTTCTTCTAAACAATCATACTTTGATCATAACCGAGGTGGTTACTTGAAATAACAGGTAAGCACCAACAGTTACCACTTTTATACTATTCGTATCAGTTTCCTGAGGCGACCACTTTTCGATGATTCTATCTCACTAAGGGGTGAGACTCGGAAGGATGAGCGCATTCCAGAATTCCTCATCATTCTTTTACCTTTATTTCTGCCCTAATAAATACTTTTTCGTTCAGTTTTTGCACGTGTATATCATTATCGTTTCGTTCCAGATTGTATTATTTTATTTCAATTCAGTTCACAAGTAATTCGAATTTGCTTTATTGTTTAGATTTAAACACCCCATCTTTCATCGTTCCTCTAGCCCCTATTTTGCGAATTAAACAGATTTTAACTCATGCGCAAGAGCGTGGAAGGTTTTAGAATCCATTGGCAAACAGTAAGTTTCACTGTTTCGGATTAACACGCATCTCTATTGTATTTTTCTGGGATAGCTAAAAATTATTTTTCTAAGCACAAGTTGTGTTTTTATAGGTTAACTGAACTTAAAAACTTCCCCTAATTCATTTCAGTCAAATATAATTACTGTCATCATCTATCTTCTGCTTCAGGGGTAGAAATACTCAAGTACTCACCTGAACTTTTTGCTCCTTTCCGTTATTCCTTAGAATTTATACCAGTGTAACATCTGTTACTTAATCGAATTGTTTTCCTCGCCTCACCTATTTCTCAGGGGCCGACGAAAATAAGAACTCTGACAGCTGTTGCACACAGAAAAATAAAGAAAATCGGATGGTTTATAGACATTTTCTAGCTGTTGCAAGGACTAAAAACTAACTTCAAGAGTTTTTGAAAGTTGTAGTAAAAATAGGATTCTGAAAGTTATAAGTCTTGTAACTATTACGTATTTTGTTGAAAAAAAGTACTATTAAACTAAAATTCTGCTAGAAAATTTATTATATTTCTTTTAGGCTTTGACAAGTAGTTCTTAAAGGGATTCTATATATAATTGCATTTACTGCAATTTGGAAGCGCTAGTGTCTTATGAATACCTCTTGTGATTTTTAAATATTTTGGTGGATTGATTAATATCCCTCTTCACTATCTGCATTCAGGGGGGATTCTCTTAATAAAATTCTTAAGGTCAACATTTGTTTCTATATTTTGTTTTGGTGTCTGTTAATTTTGGCATGCATTAGGAATGATTATCTTTTACATTTGTATAAATTTATATGTTTAATTTAAATGTACTAAGGTAATTAATGCAGTAATTTGTGGTATTAGATATGATGATTATATATGTTGATTTTCTATATGCCTTAAATAAAAATAAAAGACAGAATTATTGAACACCATTAACTTTCAAAATTTGTTAATACCTGAATTCCGAATCATCATTTCAAACTTAATCTGAGCCATATTATAATATCGATATTCATCTGAATCAAGTTTTGAACTTTTGATATTCTTCTGAATATTCAAGTCTCGAATTAATGACGCCCAAATCAGATAATCTTAATTAAAAAAAATATGCTTCGATTTTCATCACAGCAGCCTAATTTTTTCTCGTAGAATTCAAAGATTTTCCATTTGTATTAAGCTGTGTTTTACAACCAGTTGTTCAATTGGAATATCAGCTTTCTAAGTCAGTATACTATTAATATGAAATATAATTATTTACAATTTCAATTTTCTTCTTTGTAAAGTTTGAAATTCATGAATCCAACTGCAATGCAAATGAATTGCCATTAGATTAATGGAATGCAATGAAATGCCATTAATAACAATGTAGTTTATGCAAAAAAATAATTGCTACTTTTTAGACTGCTTTTAACTTTATCAGTACGGAAAAGTCTCAAACGTCCTTCCTACGAAGCTACTGAGCCCGTCCGAATCGCCTAGATATCACGGCCAAATTCCTGTAACTTTCGTTAAATGTGATTGATTGAATGCCCTTGCCGCGTCCTTTGTTTGTTAGAGACGTTTGCCAGATGGATTTGGGGGAGAGTACAAGGAGATGTTCTAAAAATGCTCAAAGGATGTCTTAACAACTCTTGCTTTGAAGCTATCAGGTAAACAGAAACTCTTTTGTATAATAGATCTTTAAGTGCACGAGCTGTCACTGTTGACTTTGAGTTTGTTGCGGACTTCCAACCATCTCAGGTGCATGGACTAAATTGTTCTTAGGAATGGGAAAGCTAAATTAAAATTTAATATTAACTGAAGGCTAATTTTCAGTTTATAGTCAAATTTAAGAGCAAAATTTAAACATAAATTTTTTTAAATATATCCAAACTTTATTTATTCAAGCAATGTAAAGATGGAAATGATAAGTTTCTGGACCGCATAGTTCAATGATAGCGTGATCAGTTAGTCAGCGAATTTAATTTACTTTTTATATTTACAACAGGCGTCAGTATTAACATACTATTTTACAGTGATGGAACAGTGTACATTTTATCGAATATATCATCTAAATTTATTTCTTAATGCCTTGATTAGATCTCTCTTTTATTCTTTTTTATATTTCATGACAATGAACATTTCATATTGATTGTGCTTTTCGACAATCACTGAGAAAAAAATGTGAAATTCATAATTTTGTGATTCTGAATTCATATCGATATTCTTATATGAGATTTGTACTCATTCTCTTTCTAGTATTCATTACATTTCGTTTTTGTTTTTATCTAAAAATTTTAATTTTAATTTGAAAACCGGAAAATGATTAAATTTAATTGCATATTTACTGAATTGTAACATGCTCAGGAAAATATCAAAATAGTATTTGTGCTAGAAACGTTTCCTAATTTAGTTATCATAATTCTTTTTTTATACACATAGTAAAGGTGAATCAACTACAATTAGAAAATAAAGCGTAAAGCTGACACTACTGTGAAAGTTTGGTGCATATACATTAAATTATGGGAATGAACACAGACAGAAAAATATGCAAGATATAAAACATGGTCTTATCATTGCTTATTCCTTGTATAAATCGTAACGATGGCCAGTAAAAAATCCGTAAAAATTCAGTTTTAAAAGCAGCATAAAAGTATATGTTTAAATACCTGAAAAAAAGAATGATATAATATCTGATTATAATTATCAATTGTCAATGTGCTTGAATTAATAGAGACTACGAAATTAGAAAGTTTTTCTTATAAAGAGGTGGGAATATGAAACTGTTAAGAATGTTAAAAAGTAAGAATTTAAAATGAGAAGAAAATATGTCATATGATATATTAACTGGGATAAATTCCTTCCATTAAAAACTAAAAATACTAAAATTAGGAATTTACAATTATTATTAAAATGTATTTAAATAATTCTGAAAAGCAATGCTCAAGAGATAAATTACTGTGTTTAAGAATTATAAGAGATTATGCTATAAAATAAAAGTTTAATTGGAAATCCTACTTTAGAGCTCATTCACAAGAAAATAATTTTTAATCCCAACTTTAACATTGAAAAAAGAATGGGATTGGATGATTCGATGAAATACAAAATTAATGGTTTGAATTTCTTCCAAATATGATACGATTAATTCCAGTTAAGATAAACATTTTAAAATAGAAGGTAGGATAATTTATATGCTCTTATTATTTATGATATATAATAATTATTTTACTCATACTATTATACTGACACTATTAATATTCTTTAATAAAGATAGTAATATACGTACAGAATATTTTATACTAGTATGCATAGCACAGAGTATCTATAGTCGGTGTTAAAATAATACTCTGAACAGCTGGGAAAAAACGTCTCGAGTAGTCTTGACATCCTAACAAAAGTGGCGATCAGAATGCCAGACATTTTCCCTCTCCAAGCAATAGAGTGCTTGACATGCGAGAAGAAGCTACTAGAAGAAACTCCCGGGCAGTAAATGAAACTAATAAAAAGTGCAAGAAGTACTCTACTGAGCACTAAGCTACTTTACGAAGATTGTCGGAGAAAGCAGACAATATCAACATTTCTGAGCAACGTTTAGTTTAATTTGTTTTGCATATTTCTCAGAGCAGATTTTTTTTTGACGGTAGAATTCCTTTTGCTTTCCGTTAGATTTCAGTAAAAGAATATACTGCATGTCCATATCTATGTATGAAACAAAAAATATATGTGTTCGTTTGTCATGGGAATTCGTTTGAAATGGTAAATAGGAGTGGTATGATATTTGCGCATGTCATTCTGCGATTTCTTTCTAGGACAAAAGTACTATTTTCAACATTTAAATTTAATTGTTATTAATATATTTATTTTAATTTCAAAATTTAAACTACATTTCGATGTTTAGCCGAACTTTTCACTCCTACCTTATAACATAGCCCAAACCAGTATATAATTGGGTGCCGGATTATTTTTAATTGATTTTTATGAATATTTCAGGGATTGAAAGCAACTGTGATATTAGTATCTGCCTATCATCTTTAAAATTTAGTTGTTTGATTTGTTTTGAGACTTTGTAAGGTATGATAGTAGCATTAATTACATTAACACATTATATCGGGTTTATAATATATGTTAAAATTTTAAAAAAAATATTTTCTTAATTTTTAAAACACTTTATTTAATTGTATATAACATAGCAACTCTCTTTTCACAATATCTTAATTAAAAAGTAGTGTGGTGGAATGTAGATCATTATAATCCGTGCAATAGAAGCAACAGGACGTATGTTTTAGGGAATATTTCTTTACTAATCACATTTCACACTAAACAAACACTGACAAGACATTCACACGCGTAGCTTAGCAGAACAGCATAATCTCCTTTTGATTACAATCGCAATGCACTATGGGATGCGTACCTAATCAGGCATCGCCATCTATTATACAAAAGAGAAGATAAAATAATGCAACTGCTACAGTAGGAAAAAAATTCATTATAATCAGAAAAACGATCGTAATGATACTATTAGTGTTGAATCTTTATTCTAATATAACTGAATGCCTTAATATCTAAATCTTTTAATACATTCACCGCTACGGATGAATTGGATACAAACTCCATGAAGAGACACAAATATCAATTCTCGCTGTTGATATTTTTTACATAATAAATAAATGAAAAAAGTGAAGGCATGTGTTAGAATGTTTAACTTATCTAAACCGGTATAAGAGACTATTTTTAGCATAGAGAAACCAATCATTGGAATACATGAAAGACGAGATACCTGGTCTATAGCGTTGAATGTGTTAAGCTCACTTTTAAACAAATCTACATTGTTTTCAATCTTTTGGTTACCTGAACATTTCTTGAAAACAAGAGCATATAAGCTTCATGCATTTCACTCTGCATTTTTCGTGTTGTTCATAAAATAAGATATTTTGGGAACCACACAATAAAACTCTTCTTTGAATTATGTTTGAATCAGTCATTCAGTTATTTAGTTTTAAGAAACCAAATCAAAACTTACTGCTCCACTTATTTTTTTCCCAATTAAATATGTTTGGGTTCCTTAACTTTTCTCAGTGTCAAATTGTTAATATAGCTCCTTCGGAGATTTTTCTCTCTCCTGTTTTATAAAATGCTCCTCACCAGGTTCATCGGATGCCTAAATAAAATAATTTTCATATTAAGTTTCTTTTCCCCGTATAGAGATTGATCATGAATGGGATTATGGGATTAGTTCAATGCATAACCTAATCACATGATCTAAACTTGCCATTTTCCATTTTTACCACCACCTATGTTACAGTAAATTAAATATATATTTTTGTAATCTGTATGTAACGTTTACAGTTACGCTGAAGTAATTAATTTCAAAATTTGCCAAGAAAAATAAAAAAAATAAATCTTTGAGAATCTGTTGCTTTATAATGATTCAAGGTACAATGAAATAAAAGTAAACTTGTGTGTCATTCTAGTGAGTTTTTGATGAAATAATTTGTTTAATAATGCTGAGTGATATGATTTTTATTCTAAATCAGCTCTTTTATTATCTTCATTATTGATTCATTATAAAATAATTAAATTCATAAAGTTGTAAATATGAATATAAATGTAATTTATTTTATGTTTATGTGGGTGTAATGGGTTTTACTGCATCAGTACACTTGGATTGGCTTAATAGTTTTATTTATTGATTAACAAAGGATGATTATAATGCTTTTAACAAGTAAGAATTCCATGATGAAGAAGGAATTTATATTACACGAAGCTGGACAGTTCAGGTTGTTCAAAGGATCTTCCCCACCTACACGTGGTATACTGGGCCTTTGCAGACGAATTTTTCTACGCAAGAATTCTAGTTTCGGCCTTTTTCAGAGGATCATGTCTTTTCGATTTCCGGTCGCACCTTTTCCTTCTACGTCCGGCTCTCCTCTGGTGAACTCTGGTTCTTGGCTATCATCGGAAGAATGCACAGCGTCCTCTCGTGGAGTTATTTTACCACATTTATATTTATGGCCAGATGGAGAATAAGAACGTAACAACGATGTCACGCCTGTTGATGTATTAATAATTGAGAAGTCTTGTAAGGTGCAGATAGTCAAGTCCATCACTGCCATCGGTCACAGTTAATAGTTGAAACAACTTCTCCAAATTGTCACTAAATGTAAAAAAGAAAGGAAGAGGAAATTTGGGCGTTTCAGAAGTTGAAAATTAGATTTAATTCTGTATACCATCATTTAAAAAATATAATACTTCCCTACTCCTTTTTTTTGCTTTGAAATTTTGTAATTATATTTAAGTGGAGCAAGGTTTTTAAAATTATTTATTTAATTTCCTTTGAGCTATTAAAGATTTATTAGCAATACTGTGTAAAATTATTGCTTTGGAAAATTTCAGGAGCTTTAGAATTCAAGCATATACTTTAATTCTGTTAAATAAATTATAATCTTAACTTGAGAGGGTGATCGACTTTTTCCCTGCGGTTTACATATTGAAAGAAGCAAATTGCTTCGAAAATCGATTTTGTTTTATGACGATATAACAAATTCTTATTCACAAAGAAAAAAAAATTAGAGCATTTTTTAAATAATTATTTACAAATCATAGTTTATCTGGTTTTGCAAATTCTCGTTTTATTTACGTATGGTTGCTTTGTTTTAAAACTTTTTTGCTTTACACTATTCTTTTAACAAAGCATTTTTTGTTCCAATTATTTTAATTACTGATCATATGACTAAAAAAAGAGAATTTTGAACTTTATTCTACTGTATAATTCTTTGCTGAAGCTGTTGCTGAAAGATAGACCGGCAAGTAATAGGATTAAATATAATGATAAATCAAAATTATTTTTTTAAAAACTTAATGTAAATAACCTTATAGTAAATAATTTATTCTGTCTATCTTATTACTATCTTGTTACTATCGCCTTTTTGTCCAGCAGTAGGGCATCAATCATAATCACATTTTTTAAATCCCTACTTACGCAACAAGCCAACAGTCTTTCTAAGTACCTACTGGGAGCTATTCTTTGATAACCTGTTTGTTTTATATGGACTACAGCGAATCCCCTATAATTACTTTCACGTCAGAAAAAATCCTTCTCATTTTCCCTATTGGATATCTATTTGGTTCTCATACTAACATTAGCTGCTTCAATCTACAGTATATAAGGGAAAAAGGTTGGGAAAAAAACTCCCTCAGGTATTACTAACACATTAATTTTCATTTAGAACCCTTCCGATTAGACCGTGATAAATTGTTTCGATAACAAGCATCTAGGATATTTTGTTCTTTTATTTAGAATCTTTTTTATTTTTTAAATATAAATCTCAGCGGTAAATTTATCTTCAGCTTTTGAAATGACCTTCTTTTATCATTATTTGACACTATTTTTAGTTGTTATTTAAAATCTAAAAATTATAAAATTGACGAGTTTTAGATCTTGCCATCCAAATTTTTTAATACATATAGACAAAAAATGCTTTAAATGATTAAAAATAGCATTACAAGTGGGAAAAGACATCACTTCCTAGTAAACTATTATAGTTAATAATCTTTCATGTTAGTTAACTATGGTAATCTGTTTTGTCAAGTGTTGGAATTGGTTCAGTTTGTACTTCTAAACTCCATATGCACAGATAATTTTTCCCATTAAGAATGCAAAATCTATAAAATTGTAGGGAACCTAGTTGTGTCAAATTAGTAGTTAATCAAGGGAATTATTTATATATGTTTTAAAAAAATTTCTTCATAGATTTATAAAAGTTCTCTGAATCATCTTTATGTTTCTTTTCATGACAAAACATTTTTGTGCAATCGATTATTCAATTTTAAGTCTTTTATTACTATAATTTATATATAGTAATGACAGTAATATGGTATTTTGATTTTTATATTCAGTTAGAACCATAGAATAATCTGTATTCTTATCAGATTTTCATGAAATTTGATAGCATTCTTTTGTAAGAAAAGTGAGGTTCATTTTTTAATCCCTAGTGAAATCCACTTTTAAATTATTCTAAAATATTCCACTTTTTTCAGTTGCAGTTGTACAGATATTGCAGTTGATTGATTTGCAAACATATTGTGATCATTCTGTAATATTTCCTTTTTAAAAATTAATATATCCTTATGGATTTTAGTATCTACTATTTTCCATTTCAATTTTAACCACAGTTTTAATCAAAATTTTGTCTCTGCCATCAATTTATTTTTCTACCGCTGTATAATATGTAGTAATACAAAGCATTGTATCAAATAGAATAATTGTTTTTATTTAAATCAGCATATCCAATATTCTCTTTAACTTTTCTGTGATAAATCGGTGTCTATAAATGGCATTATAAATTGGCCGGTTCATCTAATTTGTTACTAAACTGTGGTGACTGCAGACGGCAATAAAGGTAAACACTTCTTTTTCGTTCTGCAGAAAACGAAAGCAATATGTCTTTGGTAAGACAGGGAAAAAATAGAAGTAGCTGACAAAGGAAATTGACCGAGTACCTCAGCTCATTAGTCGGGAGGTAAACAAGTGGGCTTCTTTAATTCTTCGGTTAATTGGAATGGCCTGCCTCTGGCTAATGAGCTACGTCCGTCATTATTAGAAAGACAATGAGACATATTCCCTGGGCAAGGCGTCTTCTTCATTGAATTAGTAAGCCGGTCGAATTTTGTATAGAAATGTGAGGAAGAAAGTATCCTTCTCGATGAGCTTTGGGCTCTCTTCTACACTGTTTAAATTATTCATTAATTTGGCTGTAATGCTGACAGAATAAAAATTATAAATGCATATTAAGAGTCATTTAGTTTGCGTGCTTTTGCATTGCTTTTTGAGCTGATATTTTGAATGGTACGACATTATACGAGACAAGTACAAGATACAACTGATATTTTAAATTTAAACCTTACTTTTTGAAATATTTTACATCTTTATTAATTGGTCACATTGTTTGATAAAAACATTCTTGGCCATATTTTTGTTTTAAATATTTTGTTGCAATATCAAAATTAAAACATATATAAAAAAGTGGATAATTAATTGGTTGTGAACTATAGAAATTTAATTGAAATTTATCAAAATTTAATGAAGTATTAAAAATGTATGAGATTTTAAAAATAATTTTACTTGAAAATGCTATAGAATCAGATTAAAAAAGACACTATATGAAAGTTCCTGCTGCGTTGTTTGTATTTTAAACGCCTACACTTATGAATTGTGACGCATATTTAAAATAAAATTATTCGACATCAAATGTTTTATGAAAATTGCAGTATCAATAAAATATATGTGAAAAATTATGGTGCGAAAATTGCATGGTGAAAAAACATGGTGTATAATGTTTTATTACTTTTGAAGCTAAACATACGTAAATAAAACAAATGAAAGACTAATTAAATATTTCCAAGTTTTAAGTCACATTAATAAATGAGTATTATAATAAGGTAGCGAAAATTTGGTAGATATGAGTATGTTCACAGAAAGGTACCAACAGACTGGATTCAAATATATTGTAACTCGTTAACACGATAGCAATCTTTTCTCAATTCAGAATCACTTATTATTATTTTCTTATAAACTTTATTAAATCCAAAACTAAGTAAATTTTTAGCACTGTTTTCTTATTGACTGTATTCTTCTAATTTCTTATTGTCAGCATCGTATTCTTAGTTATTTGAACCTATATGTAGAATACCTTGATATGAACCATGACCTCAGATAATACCAAAGTTATCAGTTAGAAAGAACAATCTTTTAGTGAATAGAATCCATAGTTAATATACTTCTTTTAAAAATATCCTTGACTCATTGTTTCAAGCTAATATCTACCTTGGAGTGATTTGCACATGAAATTATATCATTTGATTTGAAAAAAATTGAGAATGAACGAAGATATAAAGATTATGACATTGCATTTTTAATTACTCAAATTTTGATACGTATTCCGCATGTATAGTAAAAATTTAGTAAGATTTTTTCAGAAGTCTGATTTTAAAATTAAATTTAAAATAAATTTTCCCCAAAATTTTGATATGCTTTTTAAATTGTTGAAGAAATATATATTTTACAATTTGAAACAAAGGATTTAAAACTATGGTCAGAGTGGATAGAGACATTTGGATGCTAAAGAAGCTGTAAATAAATCATTATGGAACCCATCTTTTAATAATCAGGTCATTTTAATTTTATATTCCAATATAGTTCAATTTAACCAACGTATTGGTGGTTTATTTTATACTATTTTTAATTATTGAATTATTCTCATTGAATTTTTTTGCAAATTTATCTATTTCTGAACAATTTTTGATGTTTCTAATTGCTTTGTCTGCCTTGTAGGAATTGAGCCACGTTATATGTTCTAGATAATCCAGGTTGTATCGTCATTTTGGTATAATAAACATTAATATTGCGTTTCATGAGTGTGTTCTATAAAAAGACTTTGTTTAAACTCTATGATAAACTGAGATTTCTGAATAAAATATTTTTCCTGGGCTAATAAAATAACTTCCTGAATTAATAAAGTAAATTTAATAAATGATTTCCATTACAATGTAAGTAATTATTTTAATACATTTGTTTATTAATAAAACTATTTCATATATATATGAATTGAATTAAATTAAAATTATGAAAAGAATAATTTAAAATTATATATTTATAAAAGATGTAAATGTTAAAGTTTATATTAATTTATCTGCTCAGATACTCGTAAAGACATACAAGTTTCGAAAATACATCTTTGAAAGAAATTCTAAAATTCTATCAAACTTATGAATACAAATATATTTTTATACTACACGCTATTTGTATGTGATAGATAAAAGGAATCAGTATGCAATTTTGAATTTGCATTCAGCTATTTTTCAATGCATTTCATGATACAAACTATTTGTTTTTCCGTTGAATTATTCGCATTCAATATGCATATATATATATTCGCAGAAATAGATCTTAATATATTCGAAGAAAGTAACTTCTGAATTACCAATCTAAATGTTATTCAATCGCAATTATTATTCAATAAATTTATTTATCAAACAAACATTCCCTCACATTAAATTTTTCCATGTGTCTCATGAATTTATAAACTTTTCAAAACATCTGAAAAGAAATTAAATTTAAAGATAAATCACTCTTTTGAGTAAATAATTCCTTAAATCCATTAAGAATTCGATTGCTATCACAAAACTTGTCGAAGCTTGCATTTAATTCCTCAAATTGTCGTAATACAACAGCCAGACATATTTGTTCCAAGAGCTTCAAAACATTTCACATGTGACATAAAATACTCCTCCAAGAGAATACGAATGCAAATATTGCTAGGGGAACAAACTAAAATTCGTTCCATCAATGAGAATACCACATGTGCGGGACAGACAGTAATGTGTTTTCCACCATAAATCTTGCTAATATCGGTGTTTAGTCCTGCTCCAGCAAACTTTCATTAAGCAGCACTCGGAAAATTCTTTTCCACCATGGGTAAATGGATCTCTGTTCTTGGTAACGTCTCATCTGATCCATGGACTCGCTTCTTCCCTGCTGATTCGAAATAAATTGCGAGCATATTCGAGTGTAGGCATAAATGAATTATATGCAAATGAAGCAAACTAAATCAATTAACGAACCCTGGAGGTATCTAAGAAAGAGAGCATCTCGATGTAAGCACATTTTGATGCATTCTTGGCTGGAACATTGTTATAATGGCACGTCGACCTATTATGGCGAAAAAAGGAAGATAACAAATTGTTTGTGTTTGGATCGTTGGATCTTTTGTGGCAACTCAGCGTGAAGCATGTAGTAAAAGAAAATTAATGGAAAGGAATGAATGCAATAAAGGAAAATTATCTTTACTAGTTAAAGTAATGAAAAATGCCAAAGTTTTTTTTTATTATTTTATGAAAGAAAAGATAAGAAAATTAATAAATTATGATTTTAATTTTCTTTGCACAATAGATTTTTTTTTCATCCATATAGTGAAAATATCAAGTTAATACAAATAAGAAAATAATAATTACGTCTTCAATAGCATATTCGGTATGGTTTATAAATATAAACTTTTGTATCAGGAGAATTATTTATTATGAAAATCGTAAAAATAGAAGGAATATGGACTAAAAAAATTCATCTATGAAAACATTAAAAAGAATAAAGGCTGTATATCACGAAAATAATTTAGTTCAAGGTATCTGTAGAAAGGATTGCTTATTCACACTAGAACGGAAAAAAAATAAATGTCAAAATATGAATAAAGAATAATAATGCTTGCTTTTACAGAAAGGGAGTTTTAACCACGAATTGAAAATATTAAAAGGATTGTTGAATTATTGGTCTTTAATTGAAATAATTGTAAGTGAATTATCTGTTGTGATTTGGAGCAAATTTTATAATAATAATTTTTTGGGGTTGAAAGAAGAATTTTGTAATTATGGAAATATTGTAATAGAGTCTTGTAGCGCAAATTAAAAGTAATATTTGTTAGTTCAGAGTGTGGCCTGTAAATGTATTGCATATGATGTAAATGAATATTTATTATTAAATTAGTGCTCTGTAAAAAAAGTGCTCTGTTTCCATTTGAAATGTTATTGAAATTGCACGGCATAGCAATACTAAAAGAATGGACAAAAACTTTTTTAAATTTTTGATTCGTTGATTTTATTTATTGATTTATTGCAGTATTGCGTTATGAAATAAAAAAATTCAGGTAACCTGGAAAAGAATGAATAATACAAAATCTCCATATAAAAACTTATTAAACAGAATAATTGTAGGAATAAAATTTAGAAATATTTCTTGTTCAAGGGAAAGATTGTGTAACATAAGATACAAAATAAAATTATATTCTTGTATTCTTTATAAATTTACATCTCAAATATTTATTTTTTATCTGCATTGTTTATCAATTAATGGAAACATTATAATTTAATTAATGTAATCATTTTTAATTTAAAATTATTGTAAAATATTGATAATATTTATGTTGTGATAATATTTTAAATAAATCTTAGGTTGAAAATTAAGCAATTCCCATACAGAATTAAAAGACTAATAAAATTGTTTTGAAATGAGAATACTAAAATATAAAATAAATAACAGGGATGTCGTAGACTTTGAAGAGATTAAATTTAATACTTTTGATTACAAATTAAAATTCATTTTTTTAATTTTTTTGTTTCATTTTTTTGAAATGAGAGAGTTTAATCGGGCATTGGCTATATTGGTACGTGAATTACTGCTCCTTTTTTATGTTTGGTTACATGAGGTAGCTTTTATGAATAGAATTACATAATGCCATACAGTTCGGGGGACTACAATCTAAGTACCCTTCTTTTATTATCTCAACATTAGTTATTCAAGTCATTCTTGATGCTTAAAGAAAAAAGAGGAGTATCTCAGTTTTTTATTTTTATTTTGAAATATATTTCTTTACATAATGAGGAAAATTAAATTGCTAATTGAAAGGAACCTGGACAATGCACACTATAGAGAAACTCATTGATTGTTTGCAGTCATAAAAAAGAAATCGTTAAAAAAAGAGTATTCAAAACGCTGTCAAATTTTTAATCAATCAAAGAAGAAGACTTCCCCAATTTCTTTTTAAAGTTCAAGAGATTAAAAGGGCTAACTGAGAAAGCGGTTTTAACTTTGGACAATGAAGTGACAATCATTAAAATTCGAGAGACTTGATAACAGTTATATGTTCACGCGACTCATTATTTAAAGTAAAAATATTATTTGAAGTTAAAGTGAGATTCTCTTTAAAAATTAGACAAACATTAACAGAGTTTTTCTTAATAGTGCAGATGAATTGAATTTATCTCACACATACATGTTGAGGGACAAAATACATGAACAGAAAGAAGTTAAGAGTATATAGAGAGAGTTAATCATTCTATTCAAGTACTTAAAAATAACTAAAATATTCATGAAATAAGGGATAGTATGTATGAACATATCAGTTAAAAATAAAACAAATCCTACTTGTCAAAATCTAAAAGAAATAAAATAAATTTATCAATCTTTCTACAAAATTCCATTAATAGTTCATCAATATACGAAATAGTTATGAATTTTATAACTTTCATGGGCATATTTTTATTGCAACTTTCAAGAAAGTAGTTGTTAGTTTTCTTTATAACAGCTGTCGGAGTTCTTAGTCTCGTCGACCCCTAAGAAATAGGTGAGGCGAAGAAATCTATTCGATTAAGGAACAGATGTCACACCGGTATAAATTCTAAGTAGTGACGGAAAAGAGTAAAAGGTTTTGGTGAGTATTTCCACTTCTAAAATTGTCAGAGGCAGAGATAAATAGTGACAGTGATTAAATCTTGACTGAAATGAATTAGGAGAAATTACAGTAGTTTCTAACTTCAGTAAAGTTATAAAAATAACTTACTTCGATTTCGAAAAATCATTTTACCTACTCCTAAAGGAAACAATATAAAGTTTGTTAATCCTAAAAACTTAAAAGTGAGTTTTTCTCATTCCAAGAGACATTTTTTTTGTGACGTAAATTAATAAAGTGGGTGAACAACAAATCCGCTGTTATAAGACTTATTTGTGTCACGCAATTGAGAACGCGATGTACTGAATGCCAATAAAAAGAGATAAAGAAGTAAGAAATTTTCTTTAGAAGAAAATGGTTTATTATATTATTTATTATTTTATATTGTATTTTTAAATATTTGTATAACAACGACTTTTCATTTCACGAAAGTCCTAGCTACAAATAATACTAATATTATTATTCTTTTAATCAGTGAATATGCTATCCAATGGAAAAGAAGGAAAGTTTCGAATTTTATCTCATTTTCTTATACCATATTTAAAAAAAAAAGAATTTGCATCAAGATACATATCTAAGAGGGAATGTTTTGAAGAAAAAAGAGCATATTTTCATCATCGTGTTACATGGAGATCAATGAAAATAAAAGAAGCAACAAAAAGAATTTTGATCGTCTTGGATGAACTGCTGTTTGATGCCGCCTACTTTACGTGCGAAGCTTTAATAATGGGTTCTTTTAAAGCTTGGGAAATTTTGGTGAGTGAGTTTTTAAGACAATGTATGAAATATGCGCCCCTATATCGTAATTGGCAGACTTAAAAATTAGAACTAAAGAACATCATCTATCTGCATTTAAAAAGTATTATATATATAATATATATAAGGATAGAGAAAGAGAGAAAATTGCCAAGGGTGAAATATAGAATTTTTAGGTTCATAGTAGCGTTTTTAACTAAAAAGATTAATAATACGAGAAAGCAACTTAAATTCTTGGTTTTGATTTTCAATCGGCAATATTTTGTTTTTTTTTATTGGTAATATTTAAGTAAAAATTTATCCTCTAATGTCAAAAAAAATTAATATGGTATGTCAAAAATCTTCAATGATCGAAGAAAGTTTGCAAATGGCGCTTATTGAAATTTATATTTTAGAAAACACTTTTGAGAGAGATATTAATCTGTGATTAAAGGATCATGATCATATCATGAGTTTATTCTATGAAGTGAACATTTCAAACAGTACAAAGACAATATAGTCAATATCCTGTACTTGATTGCAAAAGTGTCCATGAGGATTGCCATCTGTTCCGAATTTATTTAGTAGAACATGATCTATAATCGAGTAACTTGTTATTGCGTCCTCCCTCAGTCTCTTTTTTATTTTTGATGTTTATTGTAAGAAACAAAATGGAAAGAGTATTTTCTAGAATTTCGTGATTCTATTTTGATGAGTTTAGAATACAGTTTGAAGTGAAAGTTTTTGGTAGTATGTGATAATATTTTCAACTGCAATTCTTTCAATATAGGGTTTGACTCCGTGACCGCTCTGCAACCTTTTCTTTCTAAAAAATATTGAGCGTCCTTGAGTCCAAACCACCAAGCCATACGATCTTTTTGTTCTACTTAAGAATTTTTTAGCTTTTCTATTGTAGTTATTTTTTATGATTTGAAGTATAAGCTTTTCAAGACTTGAAGAACAGAGACATTGCCTAACAGCCATAATAATTTTTTTCTGTAACTGAAAGGCCATCAAAATCTTAATGATTCACTATGGATTCCGCCGTAAAGATAGGGTTAATGGCAAAAATTGGAGAAAAAAAGAATTAAAAACTAGTAAGAAAAGATTTACGGTATGCTTATACGGCACGTTAAAATTATAAAAATACTAAAATACGATACAAAAGTCAAATAGTTGAGGAAATTATAACAATTTTTAAAGACAGATTATATAACATGTATCAAAAAGTATTATGTAACAAGTTCAATACATACTGACTAAAAACAAACTATGTACAAATCACAAAAGTAAAAACATCCGTAAAAAATATCTTTAATAAATGTGCAGGAATCATAAGTGTAATTAAATAGTAAACAAGTAATAGTTCAAGCGTTCTTCTACATTTTAAAGCTTTTAAACGTTTAAAACGCTTTGTAAATGTTTTTTGTTTGAGTTTTTGTTGTTTTGTTGAGTTGTTCTAATGCGGCGAAAAACTGTGTACCGCTTAGGAGTAATTTTCGCTAATAGGAGAAATCGGCTAAAGGGTTAATAAAGGTGTTGCATCAATTAACTAGTTAATTTTGAATTTGTAAAAGAACATATAAGTAATTTCCTCCCAAGTAGCACTGTGTATATTAGCTAAAGCTAATGATGCAGATATACTAGTGAGATTGAATGAAGTGAAGTGAAGCAATGGAAATTCGATGGTATATTTAGATATCTGTGAAAACTGAATGCATAACTTATGCACGGTGTGATAATATGTGCGTTATTCCCCTATAAATATGTATGTGTGCATAAGTTGCTTGTTCAACATCTCAGAAGCAATTGAAACATATTTGCATTTCTTCGAGAGATTCTTGTAGATTGAAAGAGGATTATTCAAACGCTTAGAAGATGATTTCGACATGAATAGCTTCGTGTTATCCAATTTAAGACTATATTTACGGACTCTACTCATGCTCTAACAATTCAGAGATCATTGTGTGTTCATATAATAATTTATTTAAAAGTCAAATATTTAGGAAGTAAATTTTTATATTATGAGTACAAACGAAAGCTGGTAAAAGTAAAATTCAGAGATTTTATCCTTGCCAATTTTCTGGACAATGAAGAAACTGAATTACTCTTTGGAAATATCATGATTATTAATTTATTTATAAACTATCATTGAATTTTAAATATAGAAAAGCTCTCTCCTCCTACTGAATTTATTCAATATTTAATTCAGATTTTCAGTTTTGATGTAATGTCATAATTAATGCAACTTCGCTAAGATATAATACTCTCTGTCATCACATATAAACACCGATTCATGGGGAGGGAAGTGCAGATTCTGTGAGTCAAAAGACTGGAGCACCAGGAGGTGGAAGACTGTCTTAGCTCCTTCGCCTGCAGATTTTAGCTGGGCATAGTGGAATGGCCTTCACGCCTTGGGTGACCCAACCAGGAGCAAGCTCCCGACGTACTTCACCCATTCCGCCCAGGGAGACCCTCCCGTCACGATGAGGCAATCTGTAGGACTTGGGAGGGTAGTGGCATCTATATTGTAACTCCTCAGTCTAGTTTTTCTCTATGCCAACGAAATCCAGACTTCTGTTCCGTTTTTAGAAGCGAACTTCTAGCAATCGATGGGGGACTTAAGACCATTTTACACGAAAATAATTATAAGAAACTTTGGATTCTTATTGATAGCCGCAGCTCAATGGAACATCTTAACAATTGAACCTATGTTGGAGATAAAACAAGTTTGTCTATTCTTCAGAAGTTGAAGCTGATTTCACTCCAACATGATATTCATTTCCAGTGGATCCCATCTCATGTGGATCTACTTGGTAACGAAATAGCAGACAGGCTTGCAAAGAAAGGAAGCAGCCTAGTGACTTCATCTTCTACTGAGCTCACATACTTAGAACTGTTTTCTCAGGCGAAATTCCTAAATAAGAAGAATTGGATGGTTCTCCCTACTCATGATTGGTATAGAGCCAATAAGCCGGGCCAATCCTTAATTCTTCCTTGTGATAGAAAAACCAACACTTGCCTGTCGCGCCTTGCCAGTGGCCACCTTAAATGTCTTTTCTTTTCTCAGGGTGAAAAATTTTACCCTCTTTGCCCGAAATGCTGCCAACATCAGGCATCTGCTGAATATATTCTAGACTGTTTAGGACTTCATTGGGGAGAAATTTATTCTGCTCCCTTCCTCGTTTTTGACTTTATTCTTGTCAACGGATTTTTGGATTTGGTCTGTCAGACCATGGAGATTAGCAACAACAACATATAAACACTCACACACACAGACAAGTTAACAAATTTCCAATTGACGAATTTCCTTCAATTTGATATAGAAAAAAACATTCATCTTAAAATAAAATAATAAATTTCATCTATTTATCTATTCAAGTTGGTGGCACTTATATTGCATTTCTTCGAGCATTTCTTTTTTAGATGTGATTTCAAGTATATATAATACAATAATGTATGAAACTGAAATTTCATCGAAATCTAGTGATGAAATTTTTGAGGATTACAATCGTTTATCTTAATTAAAAAGAAGAGGGACATTAGTCTCTAAGATCAAGAAGAACTAAACTGTTTATATATTGTGAATTCAACATCGACAAAATATCGATATTTCATCATTAAATAGGAAATTTTATCTCCAAAATCGCAAAAGGCATTCTTTTACCAGGAAAGAATATTGCCACAATTTTTTTGCAATGTTCATGGTATAGTATTTCTATATTTTTAAAAAAAGAATTTAACCATTGCTGGACAATACTTGTTTATTCACAACTTCACATAATAAGAAAGAGCGTTCTTTATCCCTAAGGTAATGCTCCAGCTTACATTCTGGAACGCAAAAGTAAGTAATTTTAGCCGCCAAAATCATTCGAATTCCTCGATATTCCTAAGTTTGCTCTTTCGAATTAATGTCTATCCCAAAACATGAAAAAAATTGTTGGAATTAAAGGAATTTTAAGTGAACGATTGGTTACTTTGAAGAGTTTGGAAAAATTTTTCTACATGGACAATATGAAAGCATTAAAATTACATTGAAATTAGTTTATAAATCTTTCAGGCAACTAATAATTTGTATAGATGAGTTTCTAAATATTTGTAATTAAATTCTTCGTATTTGATTAAAATATTTAATTCGCGCCAAAGTATTATTTCTTCAGAGTTCTGTTTGTGTTGAAAATAATCCATAGGACACTGACGGCAAAAAACAAGATTTAAAATTTACTTTTTCACTGTAACCTTATTACGCTGAAAATAATGGCGAGAAACAAAATGGCGTAGAATAAGTTTAGAAGCTGAAAAGTAAATAAAGCCTTTTTGGCATGAAAGCACAGAATTTCCAAAATTATCACAAGTAACTATTGATAAGATCAATGCTATTTTAATAATAGCTTTAAATTTATAACCATTAAAGACCAATTTGTCGAAAAATAAATAATTGTTTATCCTAAAAAAATCAAATTTCCTTATTTTTTGTATAGAGAATCATGTAATATATATTCATTTTTAATTTAAAGTGTACTTCATGCAGTTAGATAAAGAATTGGTAATTTCACATTTTTGTTCATTAATTAAATCCTATTTGGGGAAAAATATATTTTAATTGCGACATCACGAATGCAGGAATATATTATCATTGATATTAGGGAAATTGCTTGACCGTCTGACGCAGATATTTTCGTATCATTCTTCATTAGTGTTAATCAGATACTAATGACTTGCTTATCAGTAAAAAAGGTCAACGCAGTCTTTTAACCAAAAATCAGAAAAACCGAGTTAGCCCTAATTGAGTCATTTCGTGGTAATTTTTGACAATTACTCTTCGCTGAAGAAAGTTATGGCAGAATATCTGTCTTGCATGCTATTTATCATTAGCTATTATCTGATTAACATTCTTCTAATAAAAATCATTCGTTAAAAGATTAAACTTTTCTGTTTTATGCTCTGTAACTTTTGTACCCATGATATTTTAATATAGTTTAATTGAAAATTGCATTGATTTGAAAAATTTATATTATTTTTAAGTTTTATAATATTTTTTAAACTTTGATGTAGCATTTAATTATTTCATTTTGATTTATATGATAGAAATGTGATTTATTGCGTGTTATTGTTTCGATATAATAAATATAAGAAAATTTAATTATATTTATATTTTATATCATTGTCAGCAACTTTTATTTTTTTAGTCTTAAAAGATATATGGGTTATGATACGAATCATTGCGGATTTAATGATAGCTATACAAATGATTAAACTTGTGAGATTTTTTTCGGATTAATAAAGGATTTTAATATCTAATCATATTTATAACTAGCAAAATTGATTTTTCTTCAAATCGAGCTTTCTATAACGTGCTAATTTAACATCGAATCATTATACAACGATGAATTATACAATGTAGCTTAAGTTTTATAAAATGATATAATCTTTAATATTACGTTTCAGGAATCCATTTTGACATTTAAAATAAAGCATAAATTTGCACACACGATTTTGATATTTTGAAGATTTCTTAACTAGCTTCTTCTCCCGATCAAATGGTTTGGCGAAAATTCTGTTGTGCATAGTTTTAATTAATTCTGTCATGTATTGCTAGATGCATCTTTATCAAAGACATTATTTAATCGCTTTATACAGGTTTTGTTTATTATGCAGTTAAATCATCTTTAAGATATCAATCTATATAATGTGAACCATTCAAAACGCAATCCTTCTGATGAATTTTTTAAAATTGTAAGTTGTCTTTCGCTATGCTTATCTTCACTTTTTTAATTTTTATGTAAATTTTAAACTCAGATAATTAAGAAAATTTTCTAACATAACTCTCAACAATATTTTTTAAAAAATGTCACAATTAAATTTTTGATGAAAGAATGAAATGGTCTGTATTTCATTGCAGCAATTGAAATGACACAATTTATTGCAATTATTGAAAATTAATCAAAAACTATTTTTAAAACTCTTTCAAAATTTAGGAAAAATTGTATGGCATGTAAATTATTATCATTATAATGATAATTTCTTGAATTTTAAAACGATTTATAAATTATGCTTCTGTAATAATACTTTTGGAAGTCATCACGAGTCAAATCGAAAATTTCACTTAATTTTGTAGTCATTAATATTAAAATACAAATTTCCAAAAAAAAGGTACTGTTCCTACCTTTACATCCCTTCACATCACTCAGCAAACCCTTTTATTTGCCCACTAAATTGGTTGCTTTAAATCCAGCGATCCTTCTGTAGAGTACTCACACTCATACATTTTTCTTTATTATTAGTAAAAATTAATGTCACTGAAAGAAAATATATTGTTTTGTTTATTTGTATCACAATAAATGTCTTTGGCATGTATCTAGGCATTTTTACTAAATTTATCGTACGAACATGAATTTTGGACACTTTTTTTTCGACCAAATGAAACCCAAAATTTGACACCGAATTTTTTAAATTTAAGTCATTGCAGTTTCGAACTATTGTGTTACGTGAATATGGGAATACAAACAAGCAGACGATCCACTCTTTGACATAATTGGTTCATAATTGTTTACTTGTACGCTAACAGTCGGAGGCAGATAGATAGACTTTCTGTGAATGAAGATCAATCAAAATTTGACAAAAATCTACAAATTTTGTCATGAAGTTATATAGCAAGTTTCGTTCGTCTTACTCGACGAGTTCTTAAGTCATTATGTTCACAGTCAAACTGCCAAAAATGTGTTTTGGGAACTTAGAAAAGGCTGAAACATAGAAATTCATCAAATTCTCGTTTAAATTTTTTGACTATAACAAAATATAGTAACTATATTAATATAAAATATTGTTGCAAAAATACTGTAAAATAATTTT
>JAPMOR010058127.1:13379-84356 GCA_026543865.1 Argiope aurantia | reverse complement strand
GTCATGGAATATTTACTCTGTAATAAACTTGAGATAACTCCTTACATAGCAGTGGAGTACAATAGTCATGGAATATTTACCTTTGTTATGCATGGAGCATTTTCACTGAATCTATCATGTAAACTTCGGCGTTATCTTTGGCGATTAATCTATGACATGCGTTAATAGTATACGAATAATTTATGTTTTAGGCAAATTTCACTCAACCGATTGAAAAAAAATTGGCAGAAAACTGCAATTGTAGTCACAAAATCACATTTGTGCCTACAAGTGCCTAATTTGACATATTTAAATCGTCTCGTTTTATAATTATCGCCTTTTCATGTTCCTAAAAGTACAGACCTATAAACAGACTACTCCTTGTTATATTTGGCTAAAAATTTGATATTTAAAATTTAAACTTATTGCGTTAACTTATATTCCAACAGCCGGAAGGACCAACTTCTTCCTAACAAATCTTGAACAAAATTTGATAGAAACTTAATGTAAAGATTGTATACTAAATTTCGTTCGTTCAGTGTAAAGCAGTTTCGAGTTATTTTTGTCACAGGCAGATTAACAGACAGACGGACATTTTCCAAAAATGTGTTTTTCGAACTCAGATAGGTCTAAAAAGGGGAGATTAGTCAAAATCTCGAATTTGAATTTTTTTGCCGATTGCTTTACATTCTATATATTACGTATACGAGAAACTAAAAAAAAATCAGTAATTTACTAAGAATATTAAATAAGTTATGTTACATATGTTATTCATAAACTCTAATCTTATAAACTATTTTTCAATTTAATTCACAATTCGAAGAAGAAACTATTTAGAAAACTTTGAAAATTATTTAGTATCTTTAATGAAGTTTTTGGCGATTATTACATTTTATATATACCACGAATACGAGAAAGTAAAAAGTAACCTTTAGTTTATCAGTGTTATTTTTTATTTTTTTACTTTGATTAAATATTTCTTTACCTTTTTTTTTTATAATTTACATTTACTGTATTTTTTCCAGTATTTTTAAAATGCCTAATTTTTTTTTCATACAGATTTTTATGAATTTTAAATCAACCAAGCCATTCCCAAAATCTTCCATCTCCCCTCGATTTAAATTTTGCAAAATAAACGGACTTTTAAATCGATCTAACATCTTCTCAGGCGCATGCGCACCCGAGTAATCTTCAGGAGTCCGCACGGATAAACAAGCAATCTAAAAAAAAAAGGCTTTTTTTTTTTTTTTTTTTATAGAAGAAGCCAAAGATGCTGCAGCTTTTACTGCGGTTATCGCAACAAAGGCGCTCCCAGGAAAAGCTGTAAACGCTTAAGTTGTCGCGAGTAAAATATATTTATTCGACTTATCTCAGAGCGCTCGATCTCCGTTCTTTTTTTTTCCCTGCGACGTACCTCTTTTAGGGAAATTCTACAGGGAAAGTTTTATCGTATCGAGGGAATATCACGGGGAAAAGAAGTCGCGGTTTTAATATCATTTTGTACTGGGAGGAAAGAGTTGTCGTGGAGGCCCTGTGTTGTCTTTTTACAGCTGTTTTGGGAACAATATGCGATGGGTATCTTGTGTTTGAAATTTTTTAGCGCCATATTTGTTGTCATGGCGTATTTTTTAGTGGGTGTTGATATGAAAAGGTTTTTATCGGGGAAAGTTTTAAGTTTTCTTTCGAAAAATGTTTACGAGCTTCGGACAGAGCAGTCTGTTTTTTAGATAATGACCGAAATGGTTTCGATTTCAGACGGTTTTTGTTATTTACTTTCGGTGCCAAAAGTGATATTCGAAAATAAATTTATATCTAAGTGCTTTAAATATAAATGTGCTCAAAATGATGTCAACCTAGAAAAACATATTTTACATTCAAATAAATAGTGATTTTATTTTTATAAAAAAATATCCTATTAAATTATAATCTAGTTGGTGCTTGTTTCGATTTTTAAAGATGTATAGATGAAGCACTTAAACGATGATGTTAATTTCCCCCCTTCTAAATGTAACTACTTCATGAAATGACTGCAAATGGATTTTTCTTTGTTACTTTTTTCTATGTATAATCGGAATGTATCTCTTTTTTAACATGATGATATTCATAGACTTATTACTATCTATAAAGGGTGAGTGTCATGATTCAACCATCGGGAGTGTTCAATTTTCGACTTTTCCTACTTACTCTATCTTACCTTTGTTCTCGAATTTATAGATTTAATATTTTATATAAATTGCGAATTGTTTGATGCAAACAATTTTGCATCAAACAGTGAGAGTGTTCGATTTATATTATCCTATTTTACCTCAACTTTGTAGATTTAATAACATCTATAAATAGCGAATGGCATGATGCAACCAGCGGGCGTGTTCAATTCTAGACTTTTTCGAATTATACTATCTTACTTCTCTTCTAGACTTTGTAGAATTAAAACTTAAAAGTGCGAATTGCATGATGTAGCCAACAAGAGTGTTCTCGACTTTGCAGACTTAATACTATCTATAAATAAAAAATTGCAGGATGCAACCTGAGGGGGGGTTCAATTCTCGACTCTTTCGATTTATATTTTCTATAAACAGCGAATTTCATGATGCAATAATCGAAATCGCTCAACTTTCGATTTTTTTCGACAAATCTTACTTCTTTTCTAGACTTTGCAGATTTAATACTTAATATAAACTGCGAATGGCATGATGCAAGTAGCAAGAGTGTTCAACTTATCTTACTTATTTTGACTTATCAACTTAATTGACCATCATACTTATCAACTTATATTGACTATCTTATTTATCAACTTAATATTGACTATCTTCTTATACTATCAACAAAATTCCACATCCGGTCAGGAGACTCACGCGAAAATGAATTTTTTCTTTGTTCCCTGTGCTAGTTCCCCAATTAATCAAGATAAACTTTTTTTGCAGTTTTCTATGCAATAATGAACCCTTTCTTGTGTTGCTCGTTCCGCCAAGTGCTATTCTTTGTGTGCATCTTGACTGTGTTTTTATTGCTTGTGATTCCTATGTTTTTTGGGGGAATGAAGCGTTATGTTCCATTACCTGTCATTTTGGACTTCTTTTATTATATACCCACTTGACGATTTCACTAATATTGCACGGGGGGTATCAAACAAGGTCGGTGCTGAAATATATTTTATAGAAAAAATTTAGTAATCTATTTCATTTCTCTATTAATTACATTGCATTGTTGGATTGAAAGAGATCTTAACGAATTACTCGAAAATGATAAGTAATAAAATTGCTTTTATGAAGCTGACATTTCTATCATAAAATGAATCAATTAAAAAAATATTGCTTTATAAACTTATGAAAATAAACTTGACATGAATATAACTAGAATATATTATTTTCATTTTTTTACATATTTTATTTAAAATCCATTGATAATATGTATTTTTTTATTAATTTGCACATGTTTGATGAAATGTCTAAAGAGGTAAATTGCTCTTGACAAATGAATATTATACACAAAGGAATATACTATTAGAACTAAAAAGGTTTATTTTCTTTTTTCACGTACTAGATGCCTTTGACGACCAGTTGATTCGCTGGAATACTGGTTGTATCTAATTTCAATGAAAGTTTTTATGCACAACTTTGACTATGAGACATGTCTGAATTCCCTTCAATAATGTAATCTATTATTTATAAATAAGCAACAATTTTTCAAATTTTTAAAGTTCAGAAAAAATTAGCACACCATGTAAATTGGTATCAATAAAATGAAATTTTTCATTTAAAATTCTAAGCTAATGTGATAGATAGTTGCATGAAATAATATATTTGGGGAATTATTATAGAAGACACCCAATTCATTATTGATTTTCATTTAACTAAAATTTCAAAAACAATTGCCCCGAGGTGCCCCTTTCTAATATCGAAGTCCAAATTTGATAGCTTAAGGTCAAATGGTCCTTTCTGTTGTATGTCAATGCATACATTCATTTTTATTATTAGAAGAGATAATGTGAATTCTTTTTGTGTTGTTTAATTTTTTTTTATTTGTCTAGTGACGGTTTTTTAAAATTTTTTTTTTTACTGTTTAATTCTTTTTAACGTTAATAAATTCTTGTACTCTTTGAAAGCTATTAAAACTTTGTGTTTGTTCGCATTTACTAATTAAATATTATTTTAGTGCGAATTAATAATATACAACTACTTTGTGTTTTTGCTTAATTCTTTTAAACACATGCTATCGAGACATATTTCTTTTCAGAATGGCATGGTTAAAAAAAAGCATACAACGATGAATTTAAAACACGCTAATTAACAAAACGTTAACAGTTAGAATTAATTACACGAAATAATCACTTGTTTTATTTAAATTGCTCACGCTTGCTCAAATTAAATGTTTTAAACATGCTCAACACGCTTTTGAGAATTTTAGAACAAAAAAACTTTACTGAATACTCATTACAGATGCAATGAACTGAAAAGGTTTCTTTCGTTATTCTAATTTAATGTTGCATGAAAAAGTTTGACACTAGATATTTAAATATTCAACAGATTTCATTAGATAATATTTTTCTATCTTATACTTCTTGTTAGATTTTATTTCTTTTGCCCTATTATTTTCAATCTTTTTTTTATCTTATGTCATTTATGTCAAAACTGTCCCTTCAATTAACTAAAAATATTTTTAGGAATTGACAACAAGAAATCTCACGTAATCTTAATCCGTTTACAATTTAGAACATTTTTTTTTAAGTTGCGTTTGTTCTAAACAAAATGGATTATGAAATTTTACTTGAAAATTTCGTTTAGAATTTTTAACAATAGTTCTCAATTTTAATGCTGGCAAAATCAGAGAAGCGAGTGTTCTGATGGGTGAGTTTGAATTCCGTCTTAATATTATATCAAAGTGAAACGAAAGTAAATTCTAAAAATATATATATCGAAAATCAAAAAAACAATTGTATGGAAATGAAAGTAATATAATTAAAGAGGAAATACTTAAAGGATTAATATGGATATGAATAAATGATTAATAATATATTATTATTATGCAATTTCAAATTCTAATTATAATAAATAATTATCGTAGATATGAACATCAGTTTTCATAAGCAAGTCCTAGCAATAGCAAGTCATTACGGTTAATCCTACTTTAACGTCCAATTAAACTTTGACGTTTGTTCTAACAACTTGACTTCCGTTGCATGCTCTTTCCTCCAACTGGATGGAATCTTAAAACTTTAAACGAGCAAATCGCGCGTTTGTGTGTGTGTGTTTTGTGTACCTCGGAAACGTTTCTAATTATTTGGATCAAATTTTACACATAGATAAGATTTTGTTTGTTAAGTTTCTCTATATGTGTGTCTTTCCTGAAAAAACACTATTTTACCCAAACACACATAAAAAACATTTTTTATAACTAACGAATAGAGCCTTCTTTTTCTATCAGCTCTCATACTGACAATGTCATATAATGCTATTTCGGAACCGAATTCACCATGGTAAAACTGAGTGTAAGCTCTAAACTACAAGTAATGATGGATAAACTGTAAAATGAGTACTGTAATATAGAAGATTGTTTCTAATAGGATACTAAATTAAGTGTATTCATGATACGTATATATAAATGTATTTTATTTAAATGATCAGTTAATATACAGGTAATATTGAAAAATATTCATATGTAATCAGTATTTGATTCGTATCGAAATCTTTTCTCTAAAACACACGATTTTACAAAAAAAAAAATCACTGGTGAGCGAAACTTGATTTTCCAGATATATTTTACTGGTACGACAAGCGCGCACCCGATTCTAATAATATTTTACAGCCCCATTGATTAGTTAAACGAAGTGTTGAATTAAGAACTGCTGTGAAAATGTTCAGTGGTAAAGCAGTCTGAAACGTTTGTAAAACGTTTTGTTTACATTTCAAGGCTGCCATTCGACAAAAAGTAATAAGAGCGATTTCTGCTACCACGTGTGTCATTGCGGTTTTGAATAATCGCGCTTAATTATTTCTGAAAGTACAGACCGACAGACAGTCAACCCGCAGTTGGAATTGCACAAAATTGGCAGGTGTTCACACTGTATATGTTAAATTTGTGAACTGAATCATATTTATCTAGCTCTTTTTATTTTGTAGTTATTGTGCTAACTTTTATTCGAACAGCCGAACAGAAAAATGAAAAAAATTACTCCAAATTTAATAGAAATCTTCAAATTAGATGTAAAGATCATATACCAAATTTCACTCTTCTAGCGGAAATCGTTTATGAGTTACTTTTGTCGCAGGCAGACAGACGGACGGACAATGTTTAAAAATGTGTTTTTGGAGCTCCGGGTGGTCTGAAACTTGGAGATTCGTCAAAATCTAGCGTACGAATTTTCTGACGATTAATATACTTTCTCTATACTAAGTATACGAGAAAGTAAAAATAGTTTAAGAAACAGTAAGTAAAAAGTAACAGTAAAAAATATATTAATTCACCCTAGCATAAAATAGATAGAACGCAGATAATTTTAATAAAGATAGCATCACAATTTCAAATGAATAACTTCTTAGGAAAACAAACGAATGATTACATTTCGCATGACATAATATTCTAAATGTTAATCAAATACTATCATAAATCGTCATTTTTTCAAGGTATTTTTTATACAAACATTAAGTCTGCCTAATTGTTCAATACAATTATTAAAAAAAACGCAAAAAAAAAACTTAATTTCAAAAAATACATCAATATGCCTTCCAGCGCTTAATAAGGAGCGCAGCAAACAATTTTCCTAAAGATAGCATTATGAACTTAAACTGAAACACATCTTATAAAGATTTTTTTTTCAAAAACAGCTTTATGTTTACATTTCAAGTCAATGCACACTATTCGAACGATTAAAGTTTTTATTCTTACCATCTTTATTTTTTTTTTACATCCATACTTTAAACATTCCTAAAGATCCAAATCTATTATCAAAAAATTCGCAAAAAAAACTAAATTAAAAAAAATTCACCAGTATATATCACCGACCATAAAAAGACGTGTAATACAATTTTGTTAATGATGGCATCACGATCTCAAATCGCATTGCATCAACAGAAGATTCACAAAAACGATCGAATGCTTACAATTCGTATTATCTCCTCACAGTTCTTCTAAGTACACAATAAAGTGGTTCAAAGTTGAGACTATCTCCGATATTAACTTCCTTACAACAAATATGACTAAAACCCCTTTCTTACTTACAACGAGCTACCCCCACCCCTTCTCCCAAGGAGCACAAATAAGAATTCATGAATTTCCTATGAGTCGCTCCAGGATGAAATAAAATTACTTCCCTCCATCTCAATATCTCATCCCCCCCCCTCAAGGTAAATGGGAGAATGGATGCTCCCCAAAAAAAAATTGAAAAATAATAATAAATAAGTAAATAAAAAATGCGTAAGAATGGATGGACCCCCCCCTAAATCATAGGGGAAAATGATGACGCTGAAACATGAGCTAGAAAAGGGAAAATGTAGCCTCGGGCATCATATTTGGATGCCTTTAAATCACTTAGGTGCTTTCTTTTTTTTATTTTTAGAGGGATATTATGAGTATAGAACGTGCAGTTTAAGGAGTTCGATTTAGCTAAACATTTACTGTTTGGTATTTTTATTTCATTATTGTTTTTATATTTGTTTTTATTTGATTTTTTCATTCAGCTTCGATTCGCTTCTGAATAAAATTTGATATGTACGTCGTAATTCGATTATAATTGGTTCTGAATGATGTTTTCGTCGAGGTTCATCGCATTCGCGAGGTTTTTAAGTTGTTTACTTTTTTCGAGCTTTAAATAATGATACTTTTTCATCTCAAGTTACACATAAGTGGTTTTATGGATCATGCAGCATTTGATTTGGCTTATTCTGGTAAAGAAAAAACGCAATAAGTATCAGAATTTTATATGTTAAATTGAGATTTTTTTTGAGAAATATTAGAATTAGAAATGTTCTATTGTAGCAAAAAAAAAAAAAAAAAAAAAAACCTCCTTTCGGTGAGTGCACGATGAGAAATTAAATAAGCTCAACGATAACGATGATTTATTCCATAACATAGAAGTAAAACACGAGTGCCAAAGCACAGCTGAAGCGTTACAAAGATACTCGTAGCAGCCAACTGCACAATAGCAGATAGCAAATCTCTAATTAATCAGCACAACGCATTCAGCGTAAAGCAATTAAAGAGCTCACATTAGAAGTAAGAATATGAAGAGAGAATTCACTCGATAAACTCCAATTAATTTTGCTTTCCGCTTTATATAGGCTCTCCGAAAGGATAAAGATCTAGAATAATTCTCAGATTTTGAATCTGAATACAGATATCGTCTTAATTCCTGCACTTTCGAGGACCTTATTTTGGTCCCCAAATTTATCGTCCAGACCGGTATGATTGATCTGTCAGCAACTCAGCATCCTTTAAAATATTAATGAAACTCACTTCCTTGCTATGAGACTAACTATGCAAGAAAGCTATATTAAAGATTGGTGACAATATTTTGGAAATGTCGCCTCTTCACAATACTGCAAACATCTTCCAATTTTGGAAACTTGACAGTTTGTAGTATTGTCCACGAGCTTTTGTTGTCTCAGCATCAAAAATTCGCATTGGAAGATGTTGTCACAAGGACACAAGGAATATTGTTTGGAGCGCCATCTCCGGTCGGCAACATCTGTTGGGCTCGGCTACTTCGTTTGGACTGGAGTGGAAAAAGGTCTTGACTGAGGCTGGGAGGAGGGGGTCTTGGTTTATGTAGTCTGGTCTGCTAGTGGCTATTGTCCAATGAGAGGCTTGCTGCTGTCGTCGAGGTTGTTTTAGGTTAGCTGGAGGGTTGGGCTATGGCAGAGGTGTTGCGGGAAGATGTTGTAGATATTGCCATTCTTTTAAACCGATTCAAAGTAAGGATCAAACATTCGTTTGTGCAACAGCGCGAGCCCCTTTTTCGTCATTAATCAAACAAATAAAAAATATTTATGCCTCCTTTTTTTTAAAAAAAATTTACAAATTCGACAAGATATGACAAGACCAACAACTGCAAATTCTTCTGTTGTCAAGTGGGCCTTTCAAACTGTCAAAATTTGGATCAAATTTTAAGGGACTTTCACCAAACTGTGCAGCAAAAACATTTGTCTCAGCAACCGATGCATCATTCGACTCAAACATTGGATGAAAGGTTTCAGACGATGTTTGATGTATCATATAGCAGTAGAGCAAATCAACAAAAAAGCCTTCATCCAAATGTTCATCTTAAAATCAATGAACACATGATTTCAACAAACGTTTCCAAATATGATAATAAATCGATGGGACATCCATAATTTTTCATGAATTATATGATTTTATTTAGTATAAAAAAGAAATTCTTAAAAAAAAACCAGCAAATGATTAGAATTACAGCAATATTGGACTGACTTTTGTATGCAGAAGTAGATTACCACACACTTACCACAAGATTACATCCACAGATTTACAAAAAAAAAAAGATTACACCCCAATTTCCATCTTAAAACTGAACGTACATGAACTACAAAATGCGTGATTTCAACAGTTATTCGATAAATGATTCTAAAACGATTACATTATTAACGATTATAAAAAACTCTTTAAAAGTAAAAGGTAAAGTAAAGGAGAATTTTTCTATTTTACTTTACCTACTTCCAAAAAAAAACTTTTTTTTTTAGCTTAACTTAGTTAAGGAATAAAGAGGATCGAACATGAATTTTAGAACAGAAAACAACTTCTCTGTGAATGTTGATTTCATAATGTCTGAACTTCACATGCACTTCTAGTTTCTACTGTGACACACTTTCTAATGTACATATTTAGAACTTTTTGCTTCATTCCTCATTGATTTCCCTATTCCTTTCATAAATTATCCATAGTGTCCCAATTTCCTGATGGAAGATTACGTATTTGAAGCAACTTTGTATCGTAAAGAATTTCCATTTGATTTGCAAACAAAGCGGTAATTGTTAAGTAATGTGTACAGAAATGTTTCTATCCCTATTATTCATTTAACTTTCCATTTTATAAATGTATAAAGAGAAGCTGCGATTGGTAAGTTTCCCATGATAAAAACTGGAGCTCGCTTAATTTTAAAATTATCGTTAATTTCTCTTTTTTTTTATCAATGTTTCTTCGCTTTTAATTATTTTATAAAAATAAGTCGAGAGACTTATTTTTATAAGACTTTCTCTTGGTTTATAATGGATCACGCTTAATTTTACAGCTAAGGTTATAATTTATATCCTATTTATCAGAATGTTTGCGATTTTAATACATTGCTATTCGAATTTTAAAATTCCATTGATTTTCAAAAAAAATAATGTGTTGTGAAGTGGATGCATCTCTCTCTCACTTGAAAGAGAAACGCTCCAGAAAGACATTACGGAAAACTCCCTTTGTAAATTTATATGTAAACAATATTAGTGATAATTAAAATATTTTAATTTACTTATTTCAAAATTTTTACATTTCATATAACTTTTTACTTTTAAAAGGATAATTTACAAGTTTAATTGCTGTAAAATAGGCACTTTCTTCTCAAAAGAAAACGTTGGAAAAAGATATAGGGGGTACACTCTTTGTGTGTTTATATGTATACGATAATAGTGATAAAATACTTTATTTTCACTTATTTCAAAATCCTTACATTTGATATAATTGTTTCGGTATTCTTCCAAGGTTAGCACAATCCTGTCATGATTTCGAAACTTTACCGAGTTTCAGAATGACAGGCCAAAGAATTCAAATATTGTGACGACAAAGGAATGTTTATGTGAGATATACTTAGGAATATTTATCAGATGAATAGGAATACTTAGGTATTTTTATAAAATGCTTGCAGTAATATTTTAAATATTTTGAAAATTTCAAAAAAAACGGCTGTGGAAATACTCATTTTATTATCAAAACCAATCATTGATTCCAGTTGCAACAAATAATTTAAAAAAAAAGGAATAAAATACTTTTTATTTGATTGTATTTTTTCCTTCATAGAAATAAAATTGTATTCAACAAGTAGCATTTTATTAGAGTTTTTTTCCTTCATTTATTTACCATTTTGGAAAAATCTGGAATTTTCAGTATATAAAAACTTAAATCACTCTATAACACGAAAAACAGCAATTCGTCTTTTAATTCATTTATAAAAACTAAATTCAAAAAAGAAAAGAAATCAGAATACAAATGGAATCAATGAAACGGATTCATATTACAATATTATATAATAAATTAAACAAATATACAATATAATAAATTAAACCAAAACAATACAAAAAATTAGTTATTCATTAAATTAGGATAATTTTTTTTCTGAGCAAAGATTATAAATTTAAATTATAAGTATTAAATCTACAAATTAGAGGGAAAATAGGATAATATAAAGCGAACTCTTCACTGTTTGATGCAAAATTGTTTGCATCAAACAGTGAAGGAGTTTGATTTTTACTATCCTATTTTCCTTCTACTTTGTGTAGATCAACAATTCTCAATTTATATATGGTATCAAATCTACAAAATCGAGAAAACTGGTAGGACAGTGTAAGTAGAAAAAGTCGAGAACTGAACCCTCCCGATGATTACATCATGCAATTCGTAATTTATAGATAGTAATAAGTCCACAAATATAGTCAAATTAAAAATAAAAACATTCCGATTACACATAGAAAAAAGTAGAAAATAGTAATGTCTACAAATATAGTTAAGTTAAAAAGAGAAACATTCCGATTACACATAGAAAAAAATAACAAAGAAAAATCCATTTGCAATAATTTTATGAAGTAGTTACATTTATATAAAAAATAACATCATCGTTTAAGTGCTTCCTCTATACATCTGGAAAACACAAAACAAGCAACAAAAAATATTTCTCTACTCTTATGAAAGAAAAACAGTAAATAATGCAAAACGAATTGGTTGCATTTGATATTATTCCTGTTTTTATGCCGCCTCGGGGCATGAAATGCAAAAACACGCGCCAAACAAAGAAAAAAAAGCAGTGAAAAATGTTTTCTGAAGTAATTATTTATAGGCACTTCGTCCTTTTTAGTTTTTAGTTAGGTACCTTTTAAAAAATGACGTGAGCTAGTGAACCGTGTCTAACGGGAGATGTGGATAAATTGGACGTAAATATGCCCAGTTCTATCCAGTAATACCCGCCAATTTATAATGGTCATTAAATTTGTCCAACTCCGTTTTTCCTGGCGCGTTCCGCAGTGCGTAAAAAACTTAATGATGCACGCCAAACACATCCGATTAAAATTCGAACAGAAAGGAAAAGATTAGATGAAAGAAAGGAAAAGATGAGATGAAAAAAAAGAAAGTATTCGATCGAAAATGACGTGGCAGTTTTTTTTTATGCCTTACTCCGACTTGAAGAAGGGTTTTTACTCCATGCTAGGAAAATGACGTTGGTTTGGATGTTTTAATTAAAAAATAATTAAGTGTGTTTTTATATATACAAATTTTATTTCTCCGTTTAACATCTTCCTTGAGATGAGCTTATCCATCTGATTAATATCGAAGTGGAGGTTATTAGAAGCTCTTGCAAAAATTAATAAAAAAAATTATTAAGTGAAACAGTGGGGGGGGGGGAGAGGCGAGGAGAAGGTGGGAGTGTAATTTCGTAAAGAAAAAAAATCTAAAAAAAAGTTTTATGGAAATGATTTTTTTTACACTTTATTTCTTTAATGCCTGGTACTAGTGCTTACAGTATTAATTCGTTTTATTTTGTTGTTTGAAATGTTATTTGGTGGAAATTCCAACGAAATGGGGTTTGTTTCCGTTATATTGTTTTAGTAATAGCTGATGTAATTGTCTTTTTTCTTTCTTTTTTTGGTGAAGTGATAAATTTGGGGGAGGGGGAATATGATTACTCTCTAGTGCATTTGGTGCTAAGATTTCCATTCTTTTCTTCTGAAGGATACATAAAAAAAAGAACTTGATAATGTCTGGTGTGGTTTTAATGTATGCAATTAAGGCGGAATTTTGTTCTTTCTGTTTAAAAACTAGTTTTTCTGATGTCTGCTTATAATATGATGGAAAGGCTAAACGAGGAGATAAGAGGGATCGATTAAAAATAAAAAAGTAATATTGATGCAAAAAAGATTAATAGTGTTTTCGTTAAAAGAACAAATATGAAAAGCTGAAATGTGAAGAAAACTATTCGATTAACTGGATGAATTATAAATAATGTTTGAATAATATTTCAGTCAACTTATTATTATTAGTAGTTATTTTCTAATTTTTGATGAAGCATTTCTTCTGGGGCCGATCTCAAAGAGTGCCAATTGACTTGAGTTTTTACTCTTGCATTTTCAAGTTGGACCAATTTTACAATTAGTCTTATACTCAGAATTTGTCTTCCAAAGCGACTAAATCTTTAGAATCTTAATCCTGAGTATTTCATTACTACAATATACCAGGTCAGAGATTGCTTATGATGCCAAATTATCTGCCAAAATATTTCATTCCGGTACTTCACACGTCCAGATTATTCTCGTGATTTCGCATTATGTGGCATTTTTCTCGAAAGAAAGACAACTGTTCCCAAGTTCCGAAGAAGTGCATCGAGTAGAGGAAGTTCCAAAAAAGGAACCTTGCCTCCAGATTTACATTTTTCTGTGAGCCAAGACAAAAATTTACTGAAATAAGTAGTTTCTTTGAAGAAATCATCACGTAAGCACATCTATTAATACTCACCCTTCCAGAATAAAGTAAGTTCTGAAATGTAAACTTTTTGAATATAATAGTAATTATTGGTTATAGCTCCACTTTCTGCTTTATCCTTTTGAAAATAAATAATTTGAATATTTTTTGATTGAAAAGCTTTATATAAGCAATAAGCACACTATAATAGCATTTTTAAGAATGTGCAGCAAGCAGCGTGCAAATGAGAAATAAAAAGCAATGGATTTCTGATTATGTTGCAGCAAAGAACGGCTGCCTGAAGGAGAAGTCTGTCGCAATCCTTGCAATTAAATTTATTAACTTGCTGGCAACTAAATAAATTTGAAGGAAATACAATTTTTTCAGATACGAAATAATATAATTATTGTTAGATATCAGTCGCATTGAATTATTAAAATCATTCATTAAAGAATAAACAATTAATTCTTTTAATATATGGAATATTAATTATACGTGTATTAGTTATGTTATATTTACTTGATGGGGTTTGTGCATCCTTTGAAAATACAATTAAATCCTCCCACGTAGCTATTGCTAGAAAAATAGAATTTTTGAAAAGAACTTAACAGTAAATTTCAACAATGAAAAAAAAATCAAATTTGATAGTCGTTACTTTCCACAACCCTCTCGCCTTTACTTCCAATTTAATCTTCCAGCCCATCCCGGCCCACGGTTCATTTAAAACACTATTTACCCGCCCTTTTTACACAACACAAAAGGGAAAGGGTATTGCTTCTACCCCGGACATTTTATCATGCACCCGTCGGAATGAAGGCTGTCATTCAAAACCGCCGAAGCAAGGACGAATATTCGCAGTTGTAGCTTTCGTTCTTTCTAGACCAGCTGGAGGATTATTGGACGGCTCTCCAATGTAATCTTTTCACTCCAGTTCTTGTTGCCCCTTTTTTTCCTTCGTCGTCTGAACCTTCTGTTTCCTCCCCGGGGGGTTCATTCACACCAAAAGCAGGATGGTACACAAAGAAATTATTCAGATATCGATGACGCCCCAGTGCTTTCCTTTTGTTCATTCTGTTGAAGAAAACAGTAGATGCTGGCTGGAAGGAGGGTGTAAAAAACGAAAATGGGGATGAAAAAAGGGAGGAGGAGGTTTTTGTCCTTTGTCCCTTTCCCTACACCCTTTTTTAAAGTTTCAAGAGATAATCGGTTTTATTTCTTGTACAATGTCTTCATTAAGTTTGAGTGTTTCAGAGTAACAAACGCTAATGGTTAATTAACATTTACAGGATGTTTGGTAATTGCTATAAATTATATATATTTGGTAATTGATAGAATTTTCGTAAAGAAGTAATTGATGTATATTTGGTAATTGGTGTAAATTATAAATATTTAGTAATTCAAGTAAATTCTCGGATTTCTAGGTAAAAAAGAATCTTAATGAATCTCTGTAGGATATTTTCCAATAGTATGTAATCTGTTATAGTTCCTGCGCTATGTTCTCATTGTGTTAAAGTCTTGCGTGGAGCTTTAAACGTTAACGGTTAATTAACCTTAACAGGGTGTTTGTTAATTGCTACAAATGCTATATATTTGGTAATTGATAGAAATTTCGTAAAGAAGTAATTGGTGTAAATAATAAATATTTAGTAATTCAAGTAAATTTGATGATTTCTAAGAAGGAGAGAATCTTAGTGAACCTCAGTAGGATATTTTACAATAATTTACACATATAGTAATTGATGTAAATTAGTAAGTAACCTGCGTATATTTGGTAAATGGATAAATAATTGGAAAAGATTGTAATTGATATGTATTTAGTAATTGGTGTAAAGTATGAATATTTAGTAATTCATATAAATTCAATTATTCCTAAGAAAAAAAATCTTAGTTAATGAATTTTAAAAAGATAATTGACAATACAGAAAAAAAATATATTTATCTAGTAATTTATTTAAATTTGATGACTTAAGATCCAGATGTGAAAGATATGTAGTTAATGCGGATAAGCCGCTTGAAAATTAGCTTCATTTATTACATAGTCAGTAATGCTAGTAAATTAAAGTCACAATGTTTTCCTTTTATTCATTTTACGGAAGAACACAATGGATGCTAGTTTGGAAGATATTATAAATAATGATGGTGGCAAAACATATAAGTATTTTCCTCCAATTCTTCCCTCTGATTCTTTTCAACGTTTCGAGAAATAATCGCTTTTAGTTCTTGAACAAGATCTTAATTCATTGCAGTTACGTCAGTGAAAGATTCGTTATTAGATATTTAGAAAATATAGTAAGATATTTGGTAATCAGTGGATATTATTTACATTTCGTAATTAATATAAATTCGATAATGTCCTAGAGGTTCCATTTTTGTTCGTGCTGTTGAAAATAATTCACTGGAAATAATGGGCAAAACGAGTGGCAAAAAATTGTGGAAACCGAATTAAAATATATTCTAATACGTAAATAGGCTGTTTCGGTTTTTATGCAAATTTCTTCTATGTAATTTCATATTTTCTGCACGTGTTCAGGGAATAGGCAGCTGCCTAGGGCTGCAAGGCTAAGAGCGGATCACAGGCAAATTCATTACCAAAATTATTAGACTACATCGCAAATGAATTTATTTAAAAGAAAGTATGCATTCTATTCATTATAATATATTATGATATTATCAGTGCTTTGCCAAATGTAAATAACCAACTCCTTACCTTTTCATTTCGTTCTTTTAATTGTACATTTATCAATAACGAGCTTTTGTTTAAACTATATTATGAGTGACTCTGTATATAATAATATGTAAATAATAAGTCATTATATATAAATGAATAATAATTCATTCTCATCAAGTTAAAAAATAACCAATATAAATCATTAATATGTTGATTAAATTAAAAATGTGTTAATTTGTTTAGCTAAATTGGCTAATTAGAAAAAGACCTTTTATTATGCATTGCCTAGAGATGCAAAATGCCTAAAATTTCTGTTGTACGCACTTATTATTAACCATGAAAAAATGTTTCAAGGGAAAAAAATTTATTAAATATTTACATTTATTGTAATAGATACGGGTGCAATATAATTTCTAAAATAAATGATATGTGAAACTGTTTAATATAATAATTTTAACTCTTTTTTGCAAACAAATTCTCAAAAAAAAATGGCAGACAGTTAATATCAATAAAAACATTATTATGTTTAAAATTTCAGAAGCGCGTATGAATAATGATAGATTCCCATCAATGAAAAAAAAATCGACGTAATTTGAAACAAACCTGTTTATATGCATAACATATGTCACAATTGCAATCAGAATTTTAATGGAAACTTTAGAACAGAAACAAATTTTAATATAAAAGATAATATTAGTAAATATAAGTAATACGGTTCATACGCAACCCTGATAATGGAATGTGCATTTTTCTAAAACTAAAAAATGATAATAGCATGATTTTAATATATTTGCAGACGATACTTTTTCGTAAAATAATTAAAAACGCCTACAAACCTTCTTACATCCATTTTTTTTTCGTATGCATCTGGCATCTAAAATGAAATCTGCTTACAAATCGTTTGCATTTAATTAATCAAATTGTAGTTGTTATTCTTTTCCATCTGGCAGCATGCATGATAGTAAGAATTGTTTTAAGAATTTTTACGTACTGTTTTGTAATTTATTGCATTCTTTCATGCGTTCTTTCAGTGTATATTAGATTTATAAAATAAATTATTTTCCTAAAATTCTTTTTAGTATCATAAAATATTTTTATTTTGACTCTTTTCTCTGTATTCGTATGAATAATTTTGCATGAAGCAAAAAATTGCTTTAATTAATTAATTGCCATTTATTCTTATTATCGTGTCAAGATTTCTCCTACTGCAAGTTTTAGATAATTACAATTTTTAGATGGACTAAATTAAGAATTAAAAAAAGTCAAACAACGTTCCACATTTGAAATATAGTATCATATTAATAATACACATCTGTGACTACAGTAACTACTTTTTTTTCTATCTACTAAGAAAAATATCAAAATTGGACTTTGTAAGTTAGAAACTACATTTTAAAATCATTCTCAAATTTTGTTTTAGCACCATAATACTTTAGATTGGTACATTATTTGTAAATAGTAATATTCAGGACGGAAAAATCGTTCAAAACTTTCTATAAGCGGAACGTTCGACCTAAGGTGATATATTTTACCATTTTTTGGGTTGTCGGTGCTCACAGTGAAAGTCTTTTTTATTATATTAATTAGAATTTTAACTAGAAACTAACCTAAATGTTACATTTTCTGCGATAATCTCAAAATATATTTTATTAAAAAAACATTTTTATACCAATTTAAAATTCAAAAATTAGCGTTTCTGTGATACCAACTTCATTACCGATTGATTACTTTCTCCAATTTAAATACATTTTGAGGAATATTTTAAATACAGTGGCTCAAACAATTGAGAGTACACCTTACTTTTACTTGATAAATCTGACTTTTAATATAAATAACACATTACCGAGAAGTGAAAACATGACTTTTATTTTCACATATAACAAATAGTTTAATTTAGAGTAAAAACAAAGAAAAACCTCTAAACTGAAAAATTTTCAGAAGCATTTTAAATAAACATACGGGGATTTTTGCCTCAAAAAAGTGAGAATACACCCGTGAAATTTTTATAATATATCGCAAAGAAAAAAAATGTTCAATATTTAATTGCATGTCTTTTGACTTTTATAATGGCCTTTAAATGTCCTAGTACCGATTCCACCAATTTTTGGTGGTATCTGAAGATATTTTACACCATTCTTCTTGCAAACTTGTTTCAAATGGGTTTCGTTTCTAATTTTGTGTTTTTGAACCACTATTTCGAGTGTGGACCACAGATATTCAATGGCATTGATGTCGGGGTACTGTGGTGGTGTGTGTAAATGCTGTTTACAATGAAAAAGGCACCACATTTTGACGTTACACGCTTTCTGTTTGGGGTCGTTGTCCTGCTGGAAAATGAAATTTTCATCTAAACCCAATTTTTATCACTTTCCTTTAGATTACTGAGATAGTTCATCCAACTTGCTGCAGGAACTACTCAAATCATTGGCAGAAGTGTAAGAGCTGAAACTGTGCGAAATGTAATTAGACAAGCTGGATAGAAAAATCGAAATGTTAGAGAGAAACCATTCATCAGGTTGCAAATTCAGAAAAAGCGTTTAAAATGCACAAAAACTCAGCAATTGAAGACCAATAACTTTTGGAAGAAAGTTATATTCGGTGATGAAAAAAAAATCAATATTTTTGGCAGTGACACCCGTCGCAGAGTAAGGAGAAAGCCTAATACTATTTTGGATCCAAAACATTTACACTCTACAGTTAAACATGGCCGTGATTCCGTCATGCTTTCGGAGTGTATGGCTTCATCCGGGGCATTTGAGGCAAAAAAGAAATTTACTTTTTAAAGAGGTGATTATGAGTCATATGGTTTACTTGGATAAACTTCGCAGCAATCTAAAGGAAAGTACTAAAAATTTGGGTTTGGAAAGATATTTCATTTTTTAGAAGGACAACGACTCCAAACAGATAGCACGTAATGTCAAAATGTGGTGCCTTATTCATTGTAAACAGTATTTACACACACCACCACAGTACCCCGACATCAATGCCATTGAATATCTGTGGTCCACACTCGAAATAGTGGTTCAAAAACACAAAATTAGAAACGAAACCCATTTGAAACAAGTTTGCAAGAAGAATGGTGTAAAATATCTTCAGATACCACCAAAAATTGGTGGAATCGGTACCAGAACATTTAAAGGCCATTATAAAAGTCAAAAGACATGCAATTAAATATTGAACATTTTTTTCTTTGAGATATATTATAAAAATTTCACTGGTGTATTCTCAATTTTTTGAGGCAAAAATCTCCGTATGTTTATTTAAAATGCTTCTGAAATTTTTCAGTTTAGAGGATTTTTGTTGATTTTTCTTTATTTTTACTCTAAACCAAACCATTTGTTATGTGTAAAAATAAAAACATGTTTGCAGGTAATGTGTTATTTATATTGAAAGTCGGATTTATCAAGTAAAAGTAAGGTGTACTCTCAATTGTTTGAGCCACTGTATATTTCGCAACAAAATTTCACACTGTTCTTATTGCTGCATATATACATATGCGCGGTACATATTTTGGTGCTCAGTAATGCTTGAACATTATCAATTTTTCTAGAAATAAATAAAAAAATACAAGAAATAAGCTTAATGTGTCATCATGCATTATTGTTTCGGACAAAGAACTTTAATCTTTTTTAAAATTTATTTATTAAAATAAAGCAGAAGACAGACAAGTTACAATAGTGATAAACCATAATAATAGTACATTTTAATAGCTTTATAATATCATGGGATTTGATTCCACTTATAAAATTTCTTTATGCTATTAACAGAATAGATCAAAACAGACTAATATCTTTTTTATGTTTATGAGAAACTTAAAAAAGAAAACACTACCGCTGGTTTACTTTTGACTGGAAATATTTTCAATGGTATAAGAAACGAAAAAATCCTTTTTCGAACAAAACAAAATGGAAGAATTTGTTAATCTACAACCCATTATTTTTATAATCATATAGAATTGCATAAAAGAAAATATATACATAAATTGTTTTTATAAAATTTAATTTTCATACCTAAACCATATCATTTTCAAGAGCACAAAGGAAACAAATATTTTCTTTGAAATATTAAAGAATGGTGAGAAGCATTGTATGGAAATTTGTTGAAAGAATTCAATTTTTTATGATTAATTTCTTTTAAGTAACTCTGTTTTCAAATTTACATAACTTTACACAAAGCAAATATTACAAAGCGGAATTTTTCTGAAATGCAATGCATTGTTGAAATAATGTTCGAAAGATTAACATTTTTAAATAAATAAATTTGAAAGAACGAACAATGTTTCTATATCTAGTTAGTTATCATCTTAGAATACCGTAATAATTAAATATAAATAGTTACTATGGAGAAATAGTGTAATCAGTTTTGTTATAGTAAGTGAAGTATAGTTCAATTCCAATAGTATTTTTACAGCATACAATGAAAGATCATTCTAATACTTTGCATTATAAATGTGTTTAATATTAAAAAAAAATTTATATTAATAAAAATTTGAATTCATTATTAGAAATAATACTTTTTTATTGTTGGTAATGGTGAAATATTTGTATAATGTTGAAATATTTTTGTAATATTCTATAAATTTCGTTATAGTCTTCTTTTATCAACGTATGTATGATCCAAACTAAAATGTAAATGATGAATCTCCTTATAATTATAACTAGGTCAGGCCTTGTCAGATTAAAATATGTTTCTGTCTAATATGTAAAGATGTAAAATTTATTTCCCTGTTTCTGTCTAAGATGTAAATTTTATTTTTCTATTTCTGTCTAAGATGTAAAATTTATTTTTGGATAAAATATTATAATGCACAATATCCTTTTATTGTCTTATTTTTAAAAAATTTAAAATGTGATTATTAATTGAAACAGGCGATTTCTAAAATTTGCCGATGCCTAATTTTCTCCATAAGTTGTGAATATTTGTTATATAAGAATTTCAAATTTTGTTCACTAATACTGAATTATGAGAAACGCTTTAAAGCACGTTTTGAGATAGTAATTAAATCTTTCTTTTTTCATTAGAAAAATTGAAAATACACCAAATCGACAATTGTTTCCTATATAAACTGTTAATTGTCTACTTTTGAAGTTTTCTTTTAGTGTTCTTCCATAATTTTGTTTATGTCAAGTATTGTGATACCTTTTCTTAAAATTAATTATTTTTAAACCAATAAAAAAACTTTCTCAAATATATATTTTTAAAAATAAAACAAAAATATCAAAAATAAAAAATAAAAAGTACAGTAATTCAATATCTTAGCAACTGAATATCAGTACATTTCTTTCTTTCAAATTCGTTTGCAATTTTTACATAAATGCAAACGATTTTCAAGAAAAGAAAGTCGATAATCTGAAGAAAAATAAATGCATAACGAAATAAATATTACTGAAAATGTAAAATTTTGAATTTTAATATCATATAAAATAATTCTTTTCTTTGAGTTTATTTGTCCAGATGTTACTACCGAATTTTTAAAAAATTTCGTTTGGTTTCTGATTAATTGAATATTTAATTAAATTTTGCATGTTGGAAATCTTACAGCATTTTTTGTTTTGTTTTGTTTTAAAAAATAAGAGTACAAAGTTATGTTGAATTTGGATCACTTCTTTCCGATATGTTAAAATGCATATATAGCCACAATGGCTTATTTATATTAAATTATTGAAAAGCAGCATTTTTGTATGTTCTTTCCCTAATCTTCCATTATATAATCTTATACTATAGTTTTATAAAAAGCCTAAAATACAACATTAAACTTTTTCTAAACATAATCGAATAACGAATTGGAAAAAGTTTGATAGATTCACCATTTCCATATCTTGAACAACCTCTATCCCAAAAAGATCCTCTTCTAGGAACAAACAAACCCTGTGTACCACATATTTTTTTTTCTGGCTGTAGCTTTCCGAGAACAATGCACCAAAGCTAAAAAACAACTTCTTATAGCAAAGGAAGGACCATATATCACTGGCGTAGACGCAACCTGGCAAACAAGCCTGACAGGAATGACAGAGGCTGTCCGCCTAATGGCGCTTCACCGTCTACTTAGAAGGCAGTTACTGCCTCGCCCTAACAATGCTTTACTGCCTGCTTGGCCCTTTTCATAACAGGACTTTTTGTCGCCCAGCTGACAGAGTTAATTAACTTTACATGCCATGCCTGCGTGCTGGGGTCAGAATTTATTATATTTTAAATGTTGATGTGATTATGGGAGACAGCAATGTTCACTTATGTCTCATGGACTTCAGACCTTCTTCTTTATAGGGGAGCTAAAAGGAATTATTTTTTAGAAGCAACTTCTATACCTGCTTGTGGAGTACATATAAATGATTAACAAAATGTTGGATCTAAGAAAAGGGTGCAAGGCTTATTTTCGGCTTCCACTTTTGGAACTAATGGCCTCCTTTAATAAAGTTAAATTGGGCTATCAGCCCTCATTTTGGATTTGACATTAAGAAAACTGAAGACACCAGATTTTTTTAAAAATATCATCTCAGAAAATCTTGAATAGGGATCAAGGATACTGAACAATGACAAGGATTTAGTTGTAGAAGAGTGTAAAACCTAGTTAATGGTGTTAAACTTAAAAGTCAAATTAATTTCTTCATTACTTTTTAATGAAGTTTTTTTAACATTTTACTTCTAAGTTAAGTAAAAGCAATAACTTAGAAATTAACTCAAAGTAACTACAGAATGAATAATAATTGGGAAGTTTTTTCGATTTAAGATAGTTTCAAATCTAAAGTTGTACCGGATGATACGAAGCATTTGATCACTATGCAGATGATTGTGATGATCAACATGGCAGAATCGGGAAAGTATCAAAATTGAAATGAAATAGATTTTCGACATTGTTAATGAGTATCGTCCATTTTTTAGTCTTTATTGACATTACCGGTTCATAATTTATTGGATCTTTCAATCTTAAATTATTGAGAAGTAATCGTTAATTAAAGCAAAGAGCAATAAATAATTACATTAATTTGTAGTTTTAATACTTTCAATTTCTAAATAAATAAATATTATTATATCTCCAAATACAAAAGTCAATTTTTTATTAAAAATTAGATTTTTAAGAATTTTTTTCCTGAAGAATCCCAAGAACCAAAAAAGTCATTAAGCCTCAGCGATGGATTCTTGCAAGTTTAACAATAAAGTTGTGGAATGTTGTCAATTATGTCGAAACCCATCGATGAGAAGTCTGTCTGTCCGTAATGTACATGAATACGATAATTCAAGGACATTTATAGGTAAAATTAATCTTTCAGATGTATCATCAGACTTGTAGATGTATATTAAATTTCGGGTTAAATAAGTGAGGAAGGAAGGGGGAGAATTTGATAACCGGAGAAATAGAAGACTTGGAAGAATATTTGTAGCCAAAATTGTCGATTTGCATAAATTTTTTTATGCAATCCTTGGAACAGAAGGTGTCTAAAAACATTCTCAATTTTCTTTTTTATATTAGAAGCCCAAAGTGCGTCATATCGAGTCATTGCTCTCAGAAGTTGAGAAGAGGGCAAGCACCTTTGCGGACTGCCCTGACTTTCGAAGGTCTTCTGCCTTCATATCTGTCTTATCATTATATCGCTATACATTCTTGGTATGCAACTAAAAGAGAACCAAAAGGAAGACGGTAGATGCTGATACCAGATAAATTAGATTCCAATATAACCTCTTTTTTATATTTCTAGAGATATTTTTGTATTTTTATCCACTCTTAAGTTTTCAAATATTTAGTTATATCTCCATTATTTGAAAATGAATGGTAAGGAAAAATATATCCTTAATGATAAAAACAAAAATACCGTTATCCCTAAAAAGCAAATGTTTTTTTTTATACTGTAGTTATAAAAGCTGCATTCTTGTTATTTCTTGAAACAATGTAGAGATTGACAAGATAAAAATCGAATTAATGCATAGTTAAAAAAACATTTTATTTAAAATGACTGTATGTGATTACTTACTTCTTTTTAATAGGCATATCTCGCACTGCGAAACAATGCATTACTATCTTTCCAATTGCATATAATGTCTAAGTTCAGAGAAACCCAGACAAATAAGAAAAATAGCTAAAACTAGTTAATCTTCCTCTTGTGTCTCGCTCTTCTTTTGAGAATAAAAATGTTTCTGCAAAAATAATAAATGGCATTAATAAATGAGGTTGGTAATTTAACTAAGAAATAAGGCAGAAAAGAAGGAAACTCTTTCACATTTTAGATTAAAGGTTAAGTTGACTAATTATGTTTCGTCTAAGAATGATATTTAATCCTTCAAATGATTTTTTTTGTTATGTAAAATACAAAAAAAATGTCTACAACAGCTGTTCAAGAAAATGAATACGTAATTATCATTTATGTCTATTAAATTATTTTCATCTAAAAGTAATAAATGTATAAAGAACAGTTAAGTTCTTTAAGAATCTGATTTTTCTTATCTATATTCTTAGAAAAGGATTTTGTTTAAGAAAAATAAAAGGGAGAAAATTGTTTTATTTTTTTAAGGTCGTCTGAATTTTTTTTCTTTTTTATCTGAAGGGAAAATATTTTTCATGCTTGTAGATAATTAATTATAAGAAAAATTATAATTAAATATCGTCAGTTAAATAAATAGGATGAATCATTAATTTTATATTGAAGAAATGAAGTGTTTCTTATCTTGTTCAATAGTTAGTTGTTTTCTAACATATTAGAACACAAATAATTTTATCTTATTATACCCTTCTACCTCTTTTTCTTTAAAAAAGGTACACGTTCAGTAGCTGAAAACGATAAAGGTGAAATTTAAAGTTTCATCTGATTTTTTTATGTTACATAAACTACAAAATTTCTAAACTGCTGATGTGAAAATGAATACGCAATTATTGCTTTAGGCTTACATATTTTTTTTTTTTTTGCAAAAAAAAAAAAAAATACAAATTTACTAGTATGTGTTTTATGATGTGATGAATACATAATAATGAATGCTAAATGAATGATGATATAATGCTTCATTTGATTTTTTATGTTACATAAACCAAAAAATGTCTAAACTGTTGATGATGAAAAGGAATACAAAATTATTGTTTATATGTAATTATTCTTTTTCTTATTTGAAAAAAAAATAATTAAAATTTTACTAGTAACAGAGATGAATGTGTGTTGAATAATGAATCAGAAAAATTTTAATTGAATAATTCTTTGAAGTATTGCATAAGTCAATAAGAGAGATTATTTGCTGCGTATAATATTTCAGTATTGAACGATTCTGTTTTTATACAAACATTTTTTAAAAATATGTTTGATTTCAATAAAAAGTTTTTATATTAATTTTTAATCCCTTCCTCTTCAATTTTAAGTCCAAATTTTAAGTGAACAGATAGAAAATTAGAAAACTGCTTAGTACAATGAATAGAAGAACGGTGTAAAACTATTGTAATAGCATGAATTATACGACTACCAAAGTTTGAAACTCAAACAATAATTTGATTAAGAAGCTACACAAAATACCAAGTTATATAAAATATTTAAAAATTTTAGCAAGCATAAATCCCAGCATACCAACTGATCACCAAAGGCGGCTGGTAAGTAGATAATGGTGAACTTCTTTAATAATTTTAATTTTAAAATAATAAAATTAAATTTATTTAATTTTAAAAAAATATTTAAAAAAAATTAGTTTTAAAAATTATAAAGAATTAAAAAATTAGGGGGGGGGGGGGAAATGTCTTTTTTTTTTAAATATCATTTGACATTTTTTTTTCCACCTAAATGAAAAATTCTTACTTTCCAAAAAAAATTTTTAATAAAAAAAGAACTATATTTAAACATTAGAATCTTTCTCCTCTAATCAATATGTTTGGAAGAAACATAAATTGTGTTTTAAAATAACTGAGTGCTTCTTAATATCTATTTCAGCAGTTGTTTTTTAACATATTAGAACATTATATGCAAGAAAACTTTACCGTATTAAACACTTATTCTGGCTTCTTTAAAAAAAAAAGAGACTCGTTCATAGAGACTAATGACTGTATTTATCCAAAAGGATTTAATGATCAAAAGGAATATTTATACTTTCATCTGAATTTTCTGTGACGTGAAATACAAAAGATATTTACAATAGCTGACGAGATAAAAAAAGATACATAATTATCGTTTGCATCTGTGAAATTCTTTTTTTTTATCTACGAGTAATAAATAAAGATAAATTTATTAAAGAATACGAATTTTTTATTTGTTTTTTTAAAAAAGATTTTACGTAAGAGAATAAAAGGTGGAGGATCATTTTTTCCTAATGTGGTCTGAAGCTTTTTTATTTACAGGAAAGATATTCTTTAAGTTCCAAAAAAATTAATCGTTCTATAAAAAAGAGAAATATAACTAAGTCTTCCATCACTAATAAATATGCTTTATTTACCCATAAAATTTGTTTTGAAATAACTTAAGAGTTTCTTAATATCTTGCTCAGCAGTTTGCCATTTTTTTAGTACATTAGAACTTCATAAATCCGACAACTTTATCTTTTTACACATTTTTGCCGATTTCTTCTTTTCAACAACCAGTTCATAGACCCAATGGTTGCGTTAACCTAAAAACGACTTAGTGATCATTTTTTTTCTTCACCGCTTCGTTAAAATAACCAACTAAGATCACAGCCAGATTTAAAAAAAACTATCTTGGATAATGTTACTAAATCTTATCCTTCTCTTTAGAAAATGGACGGAACCGAAGAAAAAAAAAAGAAGAAAGAACGATATTAACTCACAGTAGCCTGTGCTGAAATACGATCCAACAAGCCTTTCACACCCTGTCTTTTAAATGATTTAATTATAATCGTAGATGCACCCGACCATATCATCCTAGCTCCTCTGCCTAGAAAAAGATACCCTTTCTTAAGAACCGGTTAAAAAATTCTAAAACTAATAATAAAAAAAAGAAAGAAAGTCAGACCAGCTGTGAAGCAATCCAAGCTAGAAAGTAACATCTTAGAAGAAGCCAGTGGTCTGTAAGAAAATAAGAAAGCCAATATTAAGGCAACTGTGAAGAGAATAAAACATAATAAAAAAATCTGAACTACTTTCGCCTGCGATACTAGAAGACTTCTTTTATCAATTTTCCCGCTTTTTTCTTTGTTCTTTTTGGTTTTCTTTTTCAGCCTGTTGAGCCTTGTGCTGGTAGCTTCTTTTTCTTTTTTTATCGTTTGCTGTTTTAGTTCTCTTTTCGATCACGGATGGCGCGCAGTGAAGTGAGAAGTAGATCTTCCAACGAAAACATGATCGCAGATTTAGGAACGATTTCTTGAGCCCCACGCTCTGTTTACTTACTTACTTATTTATTTATTGTTTTTACTTCCGGTCCCTGGTTGGAAATTTTGCTTATTTATAACTGGCAAAAGAAAGAAGAGCCAGCCGTGTGGGGAAAGCTTAAAATAAGGTTTTGGTTCTGTTAGAATTTTCAATAATCGATGTTTTTATCATATAATGGAAAAAGGAAATCAACTCCTTTCTGTATAAACTGGAGTTAGACCATTATTTCAAGTTTTTTTTGCCATTTAGATTTTTACTACCAGAGAATGTTTGATGTGATGGACGTGAACTTAATATATACTTTTCTAGCGTATAGGTTATTATTTTAAAAATATTTTACTGTAAATTATTTAAAATAAGATAACTTTAATTAAAATAATATTGCAATTGAGTAATTTTGTATTATATATAATTTCTTATCATAGAACATTAAAGAGTAATTATGCTAATATTAATTTTTGATTTAACTTTAAAATCGTTTAAAATAATGCGTATGCCCAAGTACATATTTTTACCGTATTATTTGCTTCAACTTTCCAGACTATCGTGGATAAAGTGTACAAATTGCATATTGCTATGAAGCAAATAATTCGTAAATTATCTCACCATTTTTGTCTTATTGAATTTACAGACCGATGTCATTATTTTCTGGAATTGAGGTGGCCTTGCAATCAATGGTAAATTGGACATTAACTCAATTTATGTCTGATTGCTAGTTCAAATATGTTAAATTTGTATAAATAATTTTATGTATATTATATGCACCTCATGTATATTTATGTATATTATATGCATCATTATATTTTAGAACCAACCGAATGCGACTGCAATAAACAGACATACTTTAACTATTCATTTTCTTCTCATGAATCATTAGATTCTATCTTCTGTGAGCAAACGGCATCAAAAAGAAAATTGTAAAATCAGTGTCTATTCTGTTTTTCCAAAATAATTAATGCACGCTGTTTTTTAAGAATATTCTTTCACTTTCTCGTTTACAGTGATATACAAAGAGATATTATAATAGTAAAAAAAGCTTCAAGTCCAGAATTTGATGAATCTCCACATTTCAGAATTCCTTGAATCCAAAAAACAAAGTTTTGAAACTATATATGTTGGAGAATATGATACACAAACACGCTTTGAAACAGACATTTGAAATTTAATATGTCATCTTTATGCTAAAGTTGTATCAGGTTTTGAGTGAAATCCATTCAGCAGAAGGTTATTGTCTCAAGAGTACTTGAGAGTGGTAAGATTAGAGTGAATGTATTAATGACGTTAGATTGGGAGAAAGTTTCTTCGTCTCAATATTATGTAATGGAATAAATAGTTTCAGAGCTCTTTCAGCAACAAAGTTTTTTTTTCTATACCAGATTTATTAGATCAAAATTGTCACACATTATAAAATAATAAAAATTTGGAATATTTAACAGAAAATGTTAATAAGACGTGGTGATCTGTATTTTTGAATTGGTTTGTATAAAAAAAATGATAAGTACAACTAAAATTCTTAAATTTAAAAAAGAAACAATCGATAATTAAATTGTGAATTATTATTAAACTTTAAGAATAGGAATAATTTTGCTTAAAGATTATTATACGCATATTCGTTTAAAAAATATTACTTCAAATAATTGTGTTTAAATAGTAATATATCGGGGGAAATGCATTTGTATATTCAAGATGTTATCCCAACTCTCCAGAAATTGATTCGTGAACTACTGTGGATCAGCTCCCACAGTTTCGGAACCCTTGCAATAAAATATGGAAGTGGGAGCACAAAAATGAGGTGGGTGCATGGATCAGTTTACTAATGAATTAATTAAAAGAAAAGGAGCATCGAATAAAATGTTAATGGCGCAGATTTAAAGAAATACAAAATAATAATAACTCAACAAATCAGTTACCTAAATACAAAATGCAAAGTGTGTGGATAGCCAATTCTTTGAATACTTACATTAAGTACTCCAAAAATATTTGTGTTGCTACTGTTACGTTTCCACAATAACGGAATCGTCTTCTGAGCTGCTATCATAATTTGAAAAAGTGACTTGATAATGAAAATAGTGGCCCAGGGTCTTGGTGAGGAAAGTGAAAATTTTAGAAAATAAGAGTTATGGCTCTGATTTTAATAAGAAACGAGATCTAAAAATTCATCAGTATAATCCCATGCCCTATAAAAATATATATAAATGCAAAAGGTTCAAGCGATTCACTCGATTTTTTTATGTAAAGTATTCGTTGCGAAGCGAGCACTCTAGCTTGGACTTTGCAATTGCAGTTTTCTGATTAACAATTTTCAGTCCTCTTGCATTATGAATTTTTAGAAGCTTTGCTCTTTGTGAGTGCCCTTTTGTTATCTACTACATTTCTACTTCGTAATATTTATTATTGCGTTCTTCTTGTCAAGGCTTCGTCTTTTCTTGAGTACTAAAGAGCCGTTTGACATTTATCAATGCTTTTGACTTCTGTTACCATAGACGAACTTCGTGATAATACTAACTCTTATTTACCATAATTGTATCAGTTACTCACGCCTTAGTCGTTATGTACAACTTATGTTTCCCATTCCATTCTCTATTTTTAAAAAGTGGCTTGCTTCAATGTGTCAACTATCCATAAAGTTTGGAACTGTCATTCAGAATGCTTGTAAAGTAATTTGAATAACTTAAACATTTCACGAATGCATTTTGCATTCGTTTCAGTATTTTATTTTCTGTATTTGATAGACAAACTGTAAAATGGTATATCTTTTTGATGCACTTTCATGCTTACTATTTTTTTTTCTTTCACAGATTACCTGAATTCGAACAAAGTGACTTGGGTTTTTGCCAACATTACCGCGGTGTGGCGTGTTCGCAACTGATAGGAAACAGAACGGTTTATGTTAAAGCATCAATGACTCTCAACCAGATGGAAGAGAAATTGGCTGCTATACTCACCATTTTGGCGACAGGAAAGGTGAGCTAACTTATAAAAAAACAGTTGGGTTCGCTTCGTAGTCTACATTTTCTTATTCAAATTAATATTACAAGAACTATTAATTTTAATGAACATGCTTATAAATTTTGGAATTCTGTATGCATATATAATAACTATTTCTAGGGCCGTGGGAAGTATGCTTCCCACCAAATTTATCGATCTTTGTATGAAATTATGTAGGTTGGCATAAGTTCTGACAAATGTTTTTAGTAAGTCAGAAACTTAGATGCTTCAGTTCTTTACTCAGACAAAATGATGTGTCTTGACTTGTTACTTAATTATTAATTAACCAAATTAATTAATCCAATTAAATTTATCTAATAAGGTAAAGGAATCCCTTTTCTTATTCTAATTTCAAGCCTAAAAATATTTTAACATAATATTAGAAAAAATGGCCATTTAAAGGGTTAAGATATAAATACGTCAAATACTTTTTTTAAAAACTTTAAAACTTTTCTAAAAATTATAAATGATAAATTAGTTTTAAAAATAAAAAAAATTGTAATTGTGAACATTTTGTACTTTCTAGGTGCAGTATTTATTTTTTTAATCTTTTTTCTTATCTTTTTAATATTATCCTGTAAAAATGCATTTAAAACAAAACTGTGTATTATTCTAAAATTTCATTTAAAATCTAATATTTTAGAAATATTTTCATGTGCACGCACAAAATTTTAATATAGATTTTGTGATTTTTAAAACTGAAATTGACTTTTTTGTTAGACATTTAAAGAAAAACCATGCGAAAGTTATTTTCGGATCCGAATTTTACGGTCCTTGTGTTGTTTTTCCAATCCCGTTCCATGATCTCAATGAAAGTAAACAAACCGATGATTCGAACCCGACCTTTTTGCGAGTTTCGTGTTTTGTGGTTGGCAGCAATCGCAATGCAAATCAAGCGACTATTTTTAATTTCGGCTCGTGTCGTAGTTTTTAGAGAAGAGAAGGATATGGAATATGAGAAATGTGTTTTAGCTCTAAGATAGAGAGAGCGTCGACTGGTTGGCTATGCAACAATATGTTGTTTCAACAGTTTAACTACGCCGATTAGTTATTTTAGACGGTTCGAATCTGATGTCTGGTAATGTTTATTTAAGTTTTTATTATTCAACTTATTATTTTGATTGCTCCAGTTACCAGCACATTGACTTTGTTCTTGATTTTTAATAAAAGTAATTTTTAAGAAACTGTTTTCATGTTTATGCCTTCTCGACACAAAAATTTCACTGCTTGCTTTGCTAAAGTTTGGGTTAGTTTACCCTAAAGTATAACAGATTAAGAGCCTAGAAGAATAACAGTTAATTATAGGTCCAGAAGTCTAACATTTTTAATATCTAAGAAATTTTAAACATAAAATACATACCCAGTTTTATTTTTATTTTAACAGAAATCTTTATTATAAGTTTTATAATATTTTTGAAAATTAAGGCACTTGATAGCATTTGAAATACGTTTAAATTGAAAAAGAGCGTTGTGAAATAAAACCATTGAAAAAATATTTATTTATCTGAAACATTCAATGTTCATTTTATCCAACAATGCGTTTTATAATGCTATTTAAGTCCCTTACCTCTTGGCTATTTAAATCGTATATAAGCATATATTTGGGGGATGTGCTTTTAATAAATTCTTATTTTGATCATTTTATTTCCTTGCTTATTTCAAAGTCCATCATTCTCTTAATAAGAAAAAGAAAATGAAACTGAGTATTTCATTTTATATATGATCTAAAGTTTCATTGTTAACACTTTCATTTCAAACCTCCAACGATTTTTTTAAGGATTATGCCATTATGACTGTATGTTTTAAAAAATACATGAACAACAGCATTTTAGACCAGAAAATTTGATTGTATTCAGGATAATATTGACAAGCCTCCGTTATCAGAAAGTTATAAAGAATATTTCTCGTATAGGACTTGACTAATTTAGACCAAATCACTATCACTTTATAACTATTACCCGAAAGCAGGCAAACGTTTAAACTCAAATATAAGCAGATACTTCCAATAGGGCTAACGTTGAAAATGTGATTCTGTGGGGCATAAATTTCTGCATATTGCCATTTCTGCTTACTGTTATACGATTTTTTACGTTTCAGAGGCAATGTGTTTGATTTTCTATCTATTACACACTAATCGCAACACTTCTCAACACTGACGACTGCACTTCCTGTAGTTTGTTCCATAAAATATATTAAATAAACTTAATAGTTTTCTTTTGTTTCTTTTCTGTCATTATTGATTTTTATCGTTTCAGGTTAATTGAGCGACAATTGCGTTTATGCACAATAATCGCTGTTTCTCTTTGCTTGAGTCACGACCATGCATTTCATTACATAGCAATTTCTAATTGTCTAGATATGTCCTTATTAGCATAAGATATTGTGCGGCATCTTCACGATGTTGTTTGACATTCTAAATGTCTGCCAATACCGTGTAAATATCATAACAACCAAGCTTATGAAACTTTTTTGGAGAAATATACCGAGATATATGGGTATTTTTGATTTGAAAACATTCAAAATCTAAACTAGTTGCCATCTTTTCTATCTAAATAATGAATTTTTTTATTTTGTAGGAGATGAGCCCGGAATGTCACAAGTACGCCGTACCATTTTTCTGTTACGTCATGTTTCCACCTTGCGACGACACCATTCCATATCCGGTTCCCAGACATGTATGCCGTGACGACTGCGATACTCTCGAGGCATCCACCTGCAAGCATGAAATGACGACAGCAAGGAAACACCCCCTGCTGGCCAATCAGGACCTTGTTCCAGATTGTGAAGAGTTGCCGTCTCCAAATCTTCAAGAACCTTCTGGGACTTTCGTTGTTGGAAAAGACCACCAAGGGAGTTGCATCAGCTTGAGTGTTCCACGAGTCATTCAAGTTGATCACGGTAAGGATTCTTTCCGTTATAAGAATTATGTTCGAATTTATATTCGAGAAATTTGTGCAGATTTTTCTTTTACAAGGATAACACAAGGATTCGCTTATGGCACCGAAATCTAAATATTTGTAATCGTTTTAAGTTGAATTTTCCCAAAAAATGAATCTACATCTTCTTACCACTCTGTAGGCATTTGTAACAATAAAAATTTAAAAAGAAATAAATAAAACATAAAAAAGGATGCACCGTCTTGAAAGGTGTTTGAGAGGAGACATCCGATGCAAAGGGTCAAAGTACCGGTTAGATAAGAATTGCTCAAACGGAAAGGGACACTTGCTATTGCATCAGAATGACTGCAGCTACAGAATCGTCATAGGACAAGGATATAAAGGGTGGTAGGAGGTGTGCATTGCATTTGGGGTTCAATAGTGAAAGTTGTTCGTGGTTGAGGAAATTGATCAAAAGTGAAATTGTGGTATATATGAATGTGTCCGGATCGGAACAGCGCGTGATAGCACGGCATCTGATTCTTCGATTGACGTGGACCGCTCTTGCTTTATGTCCTTCCCCAAGGGAGCATTATCAATTCAACATTATACTGCAGTACTCTGACGGAACTACTGAACGTAGTCTAAAGCAGACGATCAAGCCTTTTCACACAAGTGATCCTTCTCCATTACAATGTCAGCCCACATGTCTCCTTTGAAACCCAAACACCTTAAAAAATTTCATTGAAAGTAATGGAACACCCGCCATACAGTCCTTATTTGTCCCCCTGTGATTTTCACATCTTTGGTCCTTTTAAGAGAGCATTTTTTGGACACGTTTCCATTCGGACTACGAAGTGAAGGAAGCTGTGCAGGAGTTCCTCAAGAATCAACCACTATTTTTCTACAGTGAAGGTCTAAACCAAACCTAAGGTCCTACCTAAATGATGGGACCTGTGTTACAACGCCTATGGTGATTTTTTTATTTCCAATAAAGATATTATTTTCATTCCATTTGTCCATTTTTCATTTGGGCAACCATTATACATTTTTTATATGCATACGTCGTCTTACACAAATCCATTAAAAAATGCATAAACGAACCTTTTCTGTATTTTGCTATCATAACTAATTATAAAATATGATTATCTATAGTTATTTTAAATATATGTATAATTTTAAATAATAAAAAAATCGTAATGCATAAAAATCTTTCTTTTTAAAAAAAACTAAAGATTCGTCATCTAAAAGTTGCTCCGTCAAATATAGCAACTGAGCTATAAATAAAACTGCTGCCAAAACTGAGATAAGAAAAATAGATTCATTATTTCCCTGTTAAAAGTAACAAGAAAAGTGCTGTGAAGGAGAAATGAAATGTTTTCATTAAGTAAAAATAGCGAACGAAAAAGATTATACGTCGTCTTTGAAAACAATCCAACGTATTTGTATCTTGTTTTTTCTTTCCATTTAGTGAATCTTCGGAAGAAAATTAAAATGAATCAGAAAGTATTCGAAAGAATTGTTCGACTGAAGTTTTAATCGAAGAATTTTTATAGCATGGAATATTCGTCAGAATGAAAGTCGGAAAATGAACAAAACGAAAAAAAAAAAGAAAAGAAAGAAAAGAACAGAATGAAGAAATAATTCATTTGAGAATTCGTTGACTCAGTTAATACAATGCGAACAAATTGGAATAAAAATGTCGTCTGCCGAATTTTGAATACCCTAAAGATAGTCAAATTACTATCAATTAAAAAGGGAAATTACTTGATATTTGTTCGAGAAAGTGATTTTTTTTTATCTGGTGGGAATTCAAAATATTTTATTTTTTTTACTTCATCAATACTATTTCCGTTAAAGTGATGACGTGAAATCTTTTCTTGTCTTCTTCGTCTTCAAACACTTGATTTAAATAAAAGTAGCGTACTATGTTCCAAGGTATCTTTTGCCAAGATCTTATTATTCTCTGCATTCCTAGTCAAACAAATCGCCATTTTTTTTATTCATTCGCTTTCATTTTCTTTGTTCGTTCGTAAATGCTAAATGAGAGGTTTGTTAACTTCTTCATTTGTATGCAAATGATTTAGTTTTTCATTCCTTGGATTCATTTCAAATTCTTTTGTACTTTTGTGTTGAATTTAATGGTGGCCTTCTGGAAAGGGGGGTTTCAGCACACAACACCAATACACGGCCCAATTATTTCTCTATTATCTCTGTATTCGTGGGGACTTAACTTTGACACACAAGTGCTAATTATCTTCCAAGTCTGTGATTGAGGAAGATTTGAGCCGTGGCTACAAAAAGGTAATGAGAAATAAAACTTTTTTTTCTTTCTCTCGATCCTTTCTCTTTATTTCGTTCGTTTGAATTCTCGCTTAGAATTCTGACAGTATCAAGTTATAAAATGAATCGCGATGTTATAATTTATTCAAAACTGGTTCGCCGCACAAGGATTTTGTGTATGCAGTTTCAATTAGAATTGGTTATGCTTTTGGGATTTCTTCCATTCAGATGGTAATGACTCAATGATTAGATAGAAATCCGAATTCGGGAGAAAAAAATGAATTAATTCATATTCAACATTAAATTATAGCCCGTAAAGGATGCAAGGCAGAATTTGCAAAGATATATTTCAGCAAGTATTTCTGGTTTAAGAGTTAATATCGAAATACAAAACATTTTAATAAGTTTGTTCTGTATTTCTTTTGAAATTTATTAGCTTGAGGGTTTCGAATGTTTCCATGAATGATGTCATAATTGTTAAACAAGAAACTACAAGAAAAAGGAATTGAATAAAAATTTATCACATTAAATTTCGACTTTCTCCTTATTTATTGTCAAATACAAATCTTTAAAATAAAATTTTGTGTTTGAAAAAAATAATAATAATAATAAATAAATAAATAATAAAAACAAGAAATTGGTCCTAGATTTGGTTGAACATCTGATTGTTCTGAATCCTAAAATACAGAGTGTTTATAAATCCATATCCCAACTTTGAAGGACTATTAAAGGAAAATAAAACAAAATATAACTTTTTGTTCGTCAGAAATTACAAATAATTATTGAAATTTTAAAGTTAACACATTTATAAGAGTTCACTATAAACCCCTTCAAAAAAGGGAATAATATCAAAATGATACAATAGCTCATCCCCTGCATTCTCAACATTTCTATGATGCTTTTATATTATTTGAAAGTTTATAGTATATAAATGTTAAGTTCTTGAAGGTCAGTTAGTAGAAGTGAAGCAAATATTGCCAGATGCACATATTTGCATTCTTTCAAAGCTTCACACCAACATGCAAAAAAAAAAAAAAAAAGGTTAAGTTATTATAGAGATTCGATATCCTTCACATAATTGAAGGGGTTCATACTGAACAGTTATAATTGTGTTAAATGTAAACTTCCCGTGGTTATTCTTGCTTTTCGATAAATAACAAGCCTATACTTTATTTTGTTTTTTAACAGACCTGCAAAGGGATATTCATTTATAATAACCTTGTACATTTTTAGAATATTTTTATCTGTTTATTTCTTGATATATACAGTAATTTAAAATTCTACGAGTTAGGCGAATTAATTTTGGTAAGCAACATTTTACATTAAAATGGAAAAGTTCTTATCAATATTCTTCCGAGATCTATCAATGGGAGTTATATTTATCTGGCTGCCCTAATGAGTATATGTGAATTTAATGAATGAAAAACGTGTTAAGCTATATATAAATGATAAATGTGTATTCGAATATAATAGTAGGGATAATATCAAAATCTGAATGAAATCCGCCGACAGATTGACTATATGTTACCCTTTGATATAAATGAGATGACTAAAAAAAAGATTATGATTATGATTTTACACCATAATTGTATTTTATAAAATATATCTATTGTGCTTATGAATTTAAAGCATTCAAGAGCAGATTTATATTTTGTTGTTTATTAGTGTCTTTAAAACCCCAACAAGTTAAATACAGGAAAATTACTACATAGTATTGAAAGCAAAAATTTAAAATTAAAGATAACTTGATAAAACTTCTGCACATATATTTTTAGGTTTTGTTGCTCACCAACACATGGTTTTGTTGAACCTTTTGGTGCTCACTAGAGCACGGTTTTGTTGGAGTTTTTGGTGTACACCAACACATGGTATTTTCGGAGCTTTTGCTGCTTTCCAACACTCATTTGGTTAAAAATTCTATTTACTATTCTGATGACAAAATTTAATTCTGAATTCTGAACTTAATTTTTTTGTAAATGTGTACGTGTTTAAGCACACGGATGGAAAAACAAATAGACTTGGCGGATACATCCTTAATTAGATACGAGAAAATAAAATGCAGTTTCAATTCCATTCTAATTTTTTTTATTCCGTTTCAGTGTCTTTTTAAACTTCAAATTTCTGCCCTAGTCCTCTTTCGGGAATTGTATTCGATTTCTACGATGCATGAAAAGAAATTATGGAATCAAAATTAAACAAGCAAAAAAAAAAAAAAAAAACGTAATTCTTCTTTGACCAAGAATTATCTGCATCCGTTTTAATGTGCTACTCTTGTTAATTTTATTGTTTATCTCAAACTTCATCCAAACACATTACGTGTCACGTGCCAATAACGAATCCATGTCAAATCAAAGCAATGAAGAAAACCATGCAGATAAAGCAATGACTACATTCCAATTTCTATTTTATTTATCATACACCAATAAGAGAAATACCACAGATTTGGAGATCAGAAACTTAAGTTTTGTTTATTGATTTTCACTTTCCCGTTTGCTGCCGTCATTTACCTGTGTGAATAGGATTAGATTATCACTTCTTTGCTATATCTTACAAGTAACAGAGAAGTCGTCACCGACTTAGAAAATAGTCGGGAATTACAACAGATTCACTTAACAATTAATTTGTTGAGGCTGTGGTGTCGAGTTACTTCTATTTCCATGAGGGGCTGCACCATGGTCATGATGGAGATTAAAATTTAGGCTTAGGTATTGCTTCCGTTGATGATCATTCAATTAAACCTGGACGCCTAGGCACAGAGGAGATTACCGTACAGTATTGCAGAAAGTGCGACATCATATTGGAAATCTTATAATTTGACCATAATGCAAAGTCGAATTATCGAAATCGACAAAGCCCTCATATGTAACCATATTATTTATGTAGGTTAGGTTAAAAACTGCATAAGAATTTCGGTTTATTTCGATGGATAGGCTGAAAAAAATACTTAGTCATTAAGTCAGTAAAAGTCAGTATTAAGGAGAAAAAAATTATAAGAAATTAATTGTCTATTTCGAAATATCACATAATGGTAGTTTTTTGAATTTCATTCATGTGTAGTTATTTTATTTTTAAAATTTATTTCCAATTACATGGCGGCTACAACAGTAATAATATATAGCAACAATAAGGCAAAATGTTTATATAATATGCTAATGTATGTGATATAGAAATCAGCCTTATTACTTATTGTTGAATTGTCAACAGTCATATGTAACAAACCATCATATGAAAGTTATAGATTACTTCGATGAAATAGTCTCTTATACAATTATTATTGAAAATTCTTAAAAATATATTATAAAAATGTTTACAAAAGGTTTCTCGGCGTCACCAAAGCCTTTATTCAGTAAGAGAAATGAAATGTAAACAAAATCAATTTCTGTTGCCAACAGAAAAATTAATTCAGTGCAAATTAGGCTAAACCTCTTCCTGATAGGGAATCGCTATATCATGTATCATTAAAATATAAAATCCGTCATTTCATGCAATGTATTATTTCGCGAAATAGTCATGAAATAATAAAATTATGCACTTTAAATAATAACATAAACATACTTTAATTTGCACGAGCAATAATTATTTGCAGACAGATTTCACTCAAGTATTTGTCTTATTAAAAAAAAAACCCTTTGATACTTAAAAAATATATATTCAACTTTTTTGAACTTTTGAAAAATATATTCAATATTAATAAATTAATTGATAGAATAATCAGAATTCTAAACGAACAAGCTGACCCGTGAAAATTGTACAAAGACAAAATTGCAATAGTTGAAATACTTGTTTTCTAAATATTAAAAATGGTTTTAAAATATTTCCTTTTCTTTTTTTTAATAATACGCTGTTAAATACTGAAGAAGAAAGTAATCATTTCAATTGATTTCAAGTTAAAATTGGAATTTTGAAAATTATTTTCTTGGTGAGCATTATTTATTAAGCGAGAAATAACTTCATAGCTAATTTGAGAGCTCTAGGTTAAACTATCTACACAATAAATCGATTAGAATGATTTTTTTCCATTAAATATATCTCATAATTTAATTGAATTTAAAGATATTGTACCACCCAGTAAATATTATCATTTTAAAATTCAAGATAGAGTTTGGAACGAAAACCATTTTTATCAACAATTTACTAAAGGAATAAAATATTTTAAAATCAAAACAATAGGATAAATTCAGAAACATTTAAAAAGATAGAAAACGTTAAAATCTGATACCGACTCTAAGTAAAACGCAGGAAAATGTTAAATTTTCAAAGTGGAAATTCATAATTTCTAGAAATTCAAATACCAGAGAAACTCTTTTAAAGAATGAGTAGTTTTTTTTAAATATAAACAAAGCGTTGCCAAAAATAACAAAAATCAATCACCGAAGGCGAAAGTATACTTTTAAGATAAATAACCTTTCATTTTTTTTCCTACGACCGCTAGGAGTTCTTTAATTCATTATTTTATTTTACCGAAGTTGTGGCAACAAAATAAAAATTTAAATGATATAATCTGAAGTCTTGCAAGAGAGAAAATATTTGCTTCTTTATTAATAACATTTATTCTTTCAAATGAAAGAAGATACTTTTACCCGAGAATAAAAATGAATAATTCGGAAAATGTTACAGTTTGGTTATCAAATATTTATTCCCTCGTCTGTAAAGGTTTTAATATGTTTACTTATGAAAAAAAAGATTTTGTCAGAATATATGATATTTAAATATTCTAAAATTAGTTCGGTTTATTTATCATTGAAAGTCCCAAAGTCAAATTCAATTTTTCAGAAAAATCCAGGAAATTAGAATTATTCTTATTGATGGAAAGGATATTCTGCATATGTTAACATTCATTCCATGAAATCGAAGAGTGTCAGTTCTTTTGATTAATTAAACTAGATTTAAAATTGCTTCATAAATTATTTAAAATATTTCTAATTTACTTATTGAACTCATTAAAAATTCCTTTTAATACCTTTACAAAATCCAAATTTAAATAATATTGGATGTTATTTTATTCTAATTAAAATTAAAATTTTTATTTGAATCGTGTTAAAGAATTCCTCTTTTATTAACATCACACTAAGCTTAAATATTTTAAAACAATTTATAGCATTTGCGCGCATTCTGAAGTGCATTCATTAAGTAAGCCTATTAAAATGTCCTTCTGCTAACCATCGTTTACAACATTTACATGAAATGAACGAATTGACATTTGCGCACAATGCCAAATATATGTAAAGGTGATATCCAGTGAAATGTTGCCTTGTTACCATCGTATTCTGTTTTTACTATTATTGGAAACAAATGCCTCATTCCAATCAAAAGTAAAGGATTCATTTAAACCATGCTAAAGTATTAATATGTTTCAAAAAATATTATTAGTGAAGGTGTAGTGAAATATTTCTCTGTTATTATCATTATGAGTAAAGATCGCAGAACATTTGCACACATTGTCTAATTCGTACAACTGTCAAATCCTTTTAAAATGTTACTTTGTTATCATTATTAACAGCATTAATATCATTATTAATATCCCATTATCAAAGTTGTCCGTTTATGAAACAAATGGATCATTTTAATCAAAAGTAAAACATTATTGAAACCAAGCTTATACTTTACTCTTTTATTTTCATCATATTTACCACATGTAGTTGAAGAGTATGTATAGCACATTGAACACATTGACAGGTTCATTCAACAATAAAGCTTTATTAAAATGCTTTTCATGTTATCACCGCCATTACATGAAAAAAACGTGTGGCATTGTGCCAGGTGTCTTATCGTACAAGTTATTCTTTTATCATTAATATCAGTTTTTCCATTAGTCGAAAAGAATGTGTCATATTTTATCACTTCTCGTATTTTCCCAGGGAAATCGGTAACTGGTCATTCAGGTTTATTCATAAAATGAATGATTCCAGTGCTTTAAACTTGCAGTATGTGAACAAATACGGCGAATCTATGAAGTAACCCAGTTTCAAAACCGCGAAAATCCAATCCCAAAACACCCAACAGATTGTTTTCCCGTACATAGCATCTTTTTTATTTTTTTCGATCCCGATGAAAATATATGGCTGACCGTTTGTATAAAAGAAACTTTTTGGTGTAATGACCTCGGCGTATTGAACGGGCACTATATGAATGTATGCAACGTATCTGTTTTACAGCTAACTTATAGAGCTGAGCCTTCTGGTATGAAAGCATGGAAGCCGGGTCAAGTTTCTGTGGCACCACTGTTAGAAAATTTCAATATCTTCATATTGTAAACTAGCTGCTTTTCGTAACCAGCTGGTTTTCGAGAATACTGATAATGTTTAATTTCAATTAAAACTCTTATACATAACTTATTCCCTTAACAAAGTATGTTTAAGCATTCAGATTCTGATATATATAAACTCGGGCAAATTTAATAGACCTATTCTATTTATTTCGCGCATGTGCCGTCTTAATGAAGTCAGCACCCACGACATCCTAATGTCATTAAAAGCATAGCTATCCGAAAAATATATCATTCGATTATAATTTTTGGTAGCTCTAGGTCAAAAGGTCAGACCTGTAGAATATCAACATATATACATTCATCTTTATTATTAGTCTAGATAGGTATCTGAATGTTTCTATGAATATACATTTATAATCGGAAGGATCTCAAAAGAATAAAGAAATCACATTTTATTATAGAGACTGTTATTAATTAATGCTAGACACAGAATACCATGAAAGACACTTCTTATTAACACCAGCTTACTTGCAGATGCCACTTGCTTCGAAGGGAAAGGGGAGAACTACCGTGGTCCGGTATCCCACACCCTATCTTCCCACCAATGTCAGAGCTGGAGCCCGATGATGGACAACGAAGAGGTCATGGGTGGACACAACTACTGCAGAAATCCTGGAGGTATTGAGATGCAGCCCTGGTGTTTCATTGCAGACCCGCACATTAAGAGAGAAATATGCGACATTCCACGTTGTGGTAGGTAGAAATGAATGCGATTTGACTGATTATTCAAGATGTTCTTAAACTTCGAACTCGGTAGCTGAGACATTATTGGCCAATTCGATTAAATAATGTGAATAGGCTTTTTTCTCTCGTAGATCTGATTCCTTTCACTATATTCTTTTTTAACTATTTAATGACTATTTTCACTGTATTCATTCAATTGATTAATCTTGTCTAAGATCTTCTATACTTCTATATCTTAGAGTACGAAACTGATAAATATTGCTTAATGAGTATCGATTAAATTGCATTATTTTAGTTGAAAGTAACAAATAAGCAGTATCAAACAATTCGAACACAAATTCGATATTATTGGAATATTCTGGAAACTGTTTTATGCGTAGTAAAATTCAATGAGTATAATGCAACTTGATTTTAAAATTGTACTCTGATATTAATAATATTTTCAGATTCTTTGAGAAATACAATTCATAACAGTACGGTTATAAAGTGCACAAAAAGTCGTTAGAGAATAAACATAACTTGCGCATTACAAAAGTGTGATAATTAAAACATAAAAAAATTTGAAAGACATCAAATGATATATACTCACGATTCGTTCTGGCACGAGATTAATTAATAAAATTTAAGAAAACAAATTATAAATTAGTAGCTTTATCTAAAACTGAGTAAAAGTAAGAGACCAATCGATAAATTGGTAGCGCTTTCTGAAAGTAATGTCACTTTATAGAAACGTCGAACCATCAGTTTTAAATTAGTTTGGGTCAATTTCTTCTCCACGTATATATTATGATTTATGTCTTTCTTTGTTTCAGCTGAATATTCTTGGTTGTACATCTTCCTGCCGTCTTTAGTGGCTGCCATTCTCATGGGTGTTCTCCTGGTACTTTGGTGCAAGAGACAGCGCAGGAAGACGTGCGCGTCCAAGTTGTCGCCACACAGTACCTCAGCGCAGCTCATCCCTATCCATCATCAAAGCTCCATACACTCGCACCCTCAACAGATCGAACTCCAAAAGTTCATGCCCAGAATTCCTCTTGGAATTCACGAAGTGTCACCGCAATCCATTCACTTTCTACACGAGCTCGGAGATGGAATCTTTGGAAAAGTGTTCAGGTATTGGCAATGTATTTGCTATTCGTAACTTGCCTATCTACGCTATTTTATATTATGAGATGGATTGATTTGATATTTTTAACCTATTGAATTAAAATGGTTGACGGTAATTCTTTATAAGAAAAGATCTAAAGCTTTTTCTGAAGAAGTATTTGATTACGATTCAATCATCTATAATTCTCTAATTCAATTTCGGATGATTTGGAGAATTCAGTTTTCAGTTAATGACGGAAAATTTATTTTCCAATGATTAGTTAGATTAAAATTGGAATTCAAAGATGAATGCACTGATAAGCGCGGCAGAAATTGTAACTATCCCTTCCCGATGGGAATACTTAGGTTGCATTATCTTTTCAGTCCTAACTTGAAGTGGAAGATGGTTTCAAGGCTTACATAAAAAGGAGAAAAACTCATACTGAGTGAAAAAATATCACAAAATACTTACTTAGACTATTTTTCTGTTTGAATTTCTGTTTCATATAGAGGAAAATAAGTCATTACCTAAAATATACGAATTGTTTTCATTCATTCTAAAAGATTAGACTTTTACTGAACTTTCAAATCAATCTGACAGAATCGGTAATTTTTATTTAAGATTATAGTTTGATTCTTTCTTTCAAAGACAGTTTTGTTGCCAATCATTACGTCAAACACGTTCACGTGTTTGACGTAATGATTGGTTCACGTGTTTCTTCCTTTGAAAATGACAGTCACCACAAGGTAGAAATAAATCTAATACCAGTATTTTTTTTCTCTGATAATACAGCTTGCCACGCAGTCATACCACGAAAAGATTAAAGCTTCGCCCTCATTCGCTTAGTTAATTTGTTCCAATAATATTGAATTCAAAAATGAAAAATTTTAAAATGTTTCAGTGGCTATACCATCTGCACAAAGGAGAAAAAACTACACTGTACTCTGTAAACTATCTGCAAAAACTATGCTGAAAAATCAATTGATGTGGAATTAGTATTATTGAATATGGACTGTAGGAACCTTTACTACAGCAATATATTGCTATCCTATACGCAACAGAAAAACATTCTATTTGCACTGTCCAATATGGGTCGCTAATGTAAATCGGACTATCATGTCCTCAGAGGAATCTATTGATGGGCCATTGGTCTAATCTAGCAAAAAAGGGCTTAATAATTTCTTCAGATGAAATTTTTGGCATTATTTTTCTTTTTGAAAACGGAATATTCTGTCTTTTCTTTCTTAGTCAGATTCTTCATTTCATTATTCTGTTTCCTATTAACTAGAAGAAATGCTCAACAATATTGCAAGGATATCTTCACGACAATGTGCAGCATTCAGTGTATCAAACAACAATGCAGAGATATTTTTCAACATTCTGCACTAATAAATTTTTTAAAAATACTTGATCCTTCCAACATCTTATACTAATAAAACTTTATCAAGATACTTTTCTCACGCAACATCTTTTACAAATAGGATTCTAAAAAGATGATTGTCCCGCGCAACATCTTGTACTCTACTTAAAAAATACTTATCCCGAATGGCATTTTGTACAAATACGATTCTAAAAATATACTTGTTCCACGCAACATCTTATACTAATAGGTATCTAAAATATAATTATTCCAATCAATATTTTCTACCAATAGGATTCTATAAAGATACTTGTCCCATGCAATATCTTAAATTATTAGAATTCTAAAAATATGCTTGTCCAATTCTATATTTGTCAATAATCAATTTTTACTTATTCCGCTATATTTTCCACGAATTCTAAAAGTTACTCTAATTATTACTTAGGGGAGAAATGCACCATCCTCGTTCAGCTTCTGGAACTGCAGTCGTGTCTCCAGTAGCCATCAAAACTCTCAAAGAAGGTGTATCCACCACCACAAGACAGGAGTTCTGCAGAGAAGTGGAGACCGTGGCTGTTCTGCAACATCCCAATGTCGTCTGTCTGGTTGCAGTGTGCTTGAGAGAAGAACCCCTCTGTATGCTTTTCGAGTACATGTTCCAGTGCGATTTGCACGAGTTCCTGCTTGTCCATTCCCCTCATTCGGACATCTCAGCTCGAAGCGATGATGGCACTCCCCAGATTCTTGAGCTGTCGGATTTCTTGGCGATATCGATGCAGATTGCTTCAGGTTGGTAAAATTATGTATCGTCTGTAAGCAAAATTGTTCTTTGCTGTCTTGAGTAAGAAATGTAGAAAGAGAAAACATTGTAAACGTAAAAAATTCGAATTCGTGATTTTGACAAATCTTTACATTTCAAACCTACCTGAAAAAAAATCTTTTTTTTCTTTTCTTTTGAAATTGTCTGTATCTCTATGAATAGGAAAACCAAAACGCCTTCAGCAAGACAGGTGAAATTATTAAGTGACCTTCATACCGAATGAGAAGATTTCTAACGAAATTTGAATAAAGTCCATCCAAAGGAAGTCTTTCTATCTGCCTGGCTATCCCTGTATAAGTGAACACGATAACTACGAAACGTAAACAGTTAAATGTATAAAATTTGATAAACAATGTTAACATATGAAACATAGATTCTTATCAAATTTTGAAGCGAATCCTTCAAGCAATTGACCGCCTGGTGGCCTGAATATTCGTATGCATGTAAACATGATAATTCAAAAATGCAACTACTTGGATCAATGAAATTCCGTATTTAACTTTGTTATTTAAATTATAGTTATGTGTTAAATATGGGTTTCTGTTGAGAGGTGAAAGAAGTCTAAAAAGCATATTCAGTTTACTTTACTATATTATTTTGCCTAAAGCACAGCAAAAACAAATCTGTGAATTGTAAAAATAAAAATAAATCTATGGACTCGTGGCTTTCACAGTCTTACCCAAAGTTTGCATATTTTTATAATAACATATTTAACTTAAAACTTTTAACAGTTTATTGGAGAATATGAGAAAACAATTCGAGAAAACAACACCTTATGGTTTTTTTCGTTTAAGGTGTATACACACTTGAAACTTCGAAAATCGTTAAAAATATCGAATATTTTTTATTGCTTCAAATTGTTCTCTGATCCTTTAAATTTCAAACGATACCAAGATGTTGTCAATATTCGGAATATTTCTCGAGTCATAATTATTTTTCTTAAGGTACTTTCACTTAAAAACTCTAGTTTCGGTTTTTTTAAACTTATTTTATGAACAATGATATTTTTCCACTATGTTGCTTCATTCAAACAATCATAACTCAACAAGAAATTAACTAAATACAATTATTTATATATCAAAATAATCTGTATGAAAGAGTGGGTGTTTTATGCCCCAATCAAAGTTATATTTATAGAAATAAAGTTTTACCAGCTATTTAAAAGTTAAAATTACAGAAAAATTGTCGCTTTTTCTGTTCATCGTTGATGAAAAAAAAATTGGTAAAAAAAACTATATATTTTTATAACTTGATTGAGGCAGACAACATGAAGACTAATACTAGGCATAATTTCCAACTAGAATTGTGTGTTTGAATAAATTAGAATTTATATCATGTTTCAAAAAATATGCTAATTAGTTCATTAAATATCATTTAATTAATTAATAATTAGTGTAATATGGGCTTTTTTCTCACTGCAATGAGTTTAAATATATATTAATGAACTACTGTGAAAAATTGGAATTTTAAAGTTAAAATTTTTTTAAAAAATCTTTTAGTGTGTACGTACACCTTAAAAGCCATAACAGTATGCGAAAAAACTATTTTAAATTAAAGTATAATGATATTTGCAAATACCATTCGTACTTTTACGAATCCGTAATGCTGCTTCCCAGCATAGTTGCTTCCATCATTGGAAAGAATGTTTTACAGTCATCTGTATTGGACGGAGTCTGGTCGCGTCGGGGGTATCAGAGCTTGGCGACAAACTTGGCGACCATTTGGCGCCAAAATAGATTATACCCGAAACCTCGAGAATTTTCCCGAACCGCCCAGTAGGAACCGAGATCCGCCTCGAACGTTCCTGATTGGTTGAGAGGCTTCTAGCCCAGCCTCCTGAAACCTATAAAAGGGGCTGCAGCTGCCAGACAGAGTAGTCCGAGTTCTAGAGCAGCTAAGTCTGAGTAGCCGAAGTCAGTCAGAGTGGACAGAACGGAGTAGTCGGAAGCGACCGTGAAGAGTAGTGGGAATCGACGGAGCGGAGTAGTCGGAAACGACGGAGTCAAGCTAGTGCTGAACTGAGCTGTGCGCTACTGTCTGCAGTAGATTCTGGTTGTATGCTACACGTCTCGGCTGAAAATAGTCGTCTCTGTGCTGTATATAGCTGTCGCTTTTATGCTGTCCTGTGTGTCTTCGTGTAAATAAACGTCGTTGTTTCTTTTTCTACTTCCGCCTGCTGATTGAGCGTTCTTTACAGCATATCACTTCTACTATCCAAACGAACCCCGGTAAAAATTTCGTAACAGTATGGATAATAAGTTGTGCAATGTTAGTGTACCTATGAAGAAAATATTATTCACAAGTACTTCAAACACGCATAAAACACTATTTTTGTCTTATTCACAGGCACTGCGAACATGAATAAAACGTTGATTTTTAAGCGCTGTTAGTTTTGTATAACTTTTTTACTTTTTGTGGAGGCATCTTAACAGATATTTGAATATTTTTTTTGAAACAATATTGACAAGTATGAGGATATGTGAAAAAAATTACAATGAGAGCCATTTTAAATATGTTCTATATTAAACTTGGAATTAAAAAAGTGGTCAAAAAGTATAATATAAATAATAACTATCACTGTTAAACGGAACCTTTATATTCCCTGTAAATTACCTATAATACCTAAATCTAATTTACCTATAAGACCAGTTCACGTAACTGAAAAGAAATGAAAGTCATCTTGCGTGTTAGGGCGAATATTTCACGCCTATGCTAAAGTCGACAAATAACTCCTCACATTTCATGTATTATTCACACATTTATTTTCATATTTAGTAAAGATTACAAACATGAAAATAAAAGCATCACGAATGCTGAAGACACATGTGTCATAATAAGCTTACAAAATTCTATAAGAACAGTAAAAGAATTTATTAAAAATAGAATGATTGGAATTCTGAATCACGAATACGAATGTAAAAGACACAAATTTCAAAATAAGTTAACAAAAGTTTACGAAAATACTAAATGAATAGTTTAGAAACAGACGATTAAAATTCTGTAAAATAAGCAAAAACTGTATGCAAATTTTTTATTCTTCTGTTTAGCCCATTGGGTTTTTAGGTATCGTGTTCATATGAATTCGGTCTGGCTGACATCTAGCAGATAGATTTTATAAAAATTTGTCATAAGATTAAGTATTTAGTGCAAACATCAGATAAATTTCATCTGTCTTGCCTATTATTTTTTTGGGTAATGTGTTCATAAAAAGACATAATCCAAGAATTCTTTTTTCATACTCATAGATGGCGAGGTTAATTAAAGTCTGGTAATATCTATGTCTTCTGTTTCCATATTTCATGAATCAGAAAGAAAAAATAGATTTATCTGATTTTCAAAACTCTTATGAGTATCGGGTTAGTTACATGTATGTTCAAAAATTTCCGAAATATCTGAAATATTTTCCAAATGTAAAGAAATTGCGTCCTTTTTCGTAGATCAAGCAGAGCTCTATGTATGATACATGTGACCGAGAGCAAAGATACATGTGACCGACTAGTCAGAGCCTGTTTCAACCAATCCATATTAGTATTATGCATAATGAATACTTGGTAATTTCAAGCATTCAAGCAGGCAATCCTATTATGGAAAAGCCAAAATTGTCAGACACTCCATCAAAATAATGAAGTATATCACGGGTCTTTTTTGCTACAAACTACCTCTCAGGACATCACTTTCTTGTGATCCAGTAACAGCTTTTTTTTTCCTGATATCATGACAAGTGAATTTTTTTTTTAACGGCAACGATTCTCAAGTTCCGAAGAAGTGCAAGAAGAAATGACTAAAGCATGCAGAAGATGACAAAAGGTTGCTTACAATTCGCTAATCGCACATTTATACGTAGTACAGTACACTCCTGAGTATCCGGTCTAATGTGGTGGATGGGCAGGCCACATTAGACCAGATATTCAGGTCATACTTTTTGAAATAACAAAAAAGACGGATAGACCGTAACTCTATGTATTGATTTCTTTGCCAACCAATATCGGAAGACAAAGTTTTATACTACACACACCATTATAATACATATTTTCTCACTTCTTATTTACTAAGCTCTCCCTTTATCTGAATGTGAACGCAACAGCGGCCTGGTGAATCTTAGAAACAGTTGCCGGTAAAATGTTAAGTTGAAATAGAAGGCTCTGTACTGGTAGTTTATATATACTGTACGTTATTAGAGAAAAAGTAAGTTAGAGGATATAAACTGTTCACATTTTAACATAAATTCTGTAATGGATTTACTAACATTATCATAAGTCGTAGGCCTGATTCTTTAGAATATTGGCTCGAACTGATTTTATTTTTCATTGATAAATGATTACATAGATATGAAAATGTAACCCTAAGATAAGAGTCAAAACTTGTTTTTAAGGTTTGAAAAAGTTCTTAATAGGCATCTTGCCTTCCTCATTCAATTACGATAAAAGAAAACTAGGCCGGAGTGTCACGAACCGGATACTCAGGAATGTATTCTTATTATTATATAGTTGCTTCGAAAGAAACAGCAAATGGACGAGTGCTATATGTATTATTTCTTTCCTAAATAAAATAAGATATTTAAACATAATAGAGTAACACAGAAAAGTAACATATTTTTTAAACCTATTAATTTTTTAAAAATTTGACGATACTTTAAACTTAGTATGTTCAAAGTACAAAAGAAAAACTATTTTAGAGTCTTCAACTCAATTTATAATCAATAAAATTCTTCAGTTTAATTAACTAGCTTTATGTAAGTTCGGATCTAAGAAAATTAAATTAGAAACTCAGTACACATAAGGTTGGAAAGCAGCAAAAATTGCGCTGTCTTCTTTCAGACAACGGCGTGATTAATTATTTGAGGGGTGAAATCTAATTTCCTTTTTACAGAGCTTGGAAGATCACTTTTAAAATATTTAGGCAGCTTTAATGACGGGAGACCAGCGCAAACTTTGCCATAATTGTGTTCAAATAAAATTAAGGAAATGAGACGTTAATCTTTTCATTGGCGAGTGTACTTTATTCAAGCTTTGCATTTTCAGACTACAGAATTTTTATTTTAAACGTAAGATGGATTTTAATTTTCAATCTTCAAATACTTGAAATGCAACGTAACTCAAAGAGGTGCAGTTTGGATTTTTAAGAAATATAAATCTTATACCTCTTAGATTTTCATAAATGCATAAATGCATCAGTATAATTTTTGATTTTTTAATAATTAATTTTTAAAAAATTGCGAATTAATTTGTTAAGTCATTTAACTTTGATTTAATTAACGGCTGTATTTAATAAAGAATTTTTAATTAAATAATTTATTTTTAAGTTAATTAATTCTAATGAAAATATGACAAACTTTATTTTGCTCCAGCTACGGTTCAAATCTTGCTCTTGGTAATAAGGATTTAATTTCCAAATTCCGAACCCTGAAATGTAAAATTGCCCATGGAGATCCAAATTGCGAAATTTAGAAATAGAATTTGTCTCTATATTTCTGAGGGCCTTCCTAATATTTTTTGTATTTATATGTTAAGTTTAGCTAGAATTTACGAATTAATTAATAAAATTCTCGTCTATCTGACTTATGTTTATTAGTTTTTTCCTAATGTATTCTAAATTAATTATTTTTATTTATTTAATTAATTAGTTTTTCTTGAAAAGTTGATTTAGTTTGGCTTGATTTGAATCATCTTTTCAGTTACATACTGACTGCTTTTGATTAGGTCAATATATTTTTACGGTAGTTTATACAGCCACAGCTACATCTCAAGTATCACCATATTTAAAAATTCGCATAAGGTGTTGGCAAGAGCACATTCAGCAGATATGGATTTAACAATCATCATACCCAAGAAATTTTGCACTGTAGAGTCTAAAATTTACGATCATTTTGATCTGAAGCCAAGTCTCTGCTAAGATAAGCCTCGGGTGGTTAAAATTAATTCCAAATAATTTTTCGAAATCGCTAATACTTATTTATAAAGATTTACACCATTTATATGAAACAAATTTCAAAAATAGTCCATGAAGTGTTGGTTTAAGTATTCAGACTCAATATAAGAATTTTGAACTTTGCACTCGGAAAAGTAATTCGATGCATAATTATTCACTTAATACATGGACTTGTTTATCGCTCTAAGACATAAATACATATAATTATTTGAGTTCCCCTAAAGAAGTAATCTGCATTTTGTTTACCATTCTGTATGTAATTTTAACAGTAAAAATTAAAAAAAAATAAATGAATAACATGTCAAAATGATGCACCGTCTTAAATGATGCTTGAGAAAACATAAGTATCTAACCTTAGAAACATTTATTCAGTACTATTACGCAAGTGTTGATCGAATTTAAAAATTACATCATATATCTGTGATTAATCTGTAGTCATTTTACAAAACATTTTGGCAGGGAATATAGGTGGAGGAATTTTATTTAATAACTGATCAGTTATTGCGTTTTAACATGTTCTCTATTGAACACAGTTTGCAAAAGATCTGAGATGTAATAGACGAAAATGCTTTAACCCTATGCAAATTATTATAAATAATTTATTCCAAAAAGGTGATTTCTTTAAAAGATTGCAACTTAAACCCGATATCAACATCATCATTGCAACTTAAACCCGATATCAACATCATCATTGCAACTTAAATCCGATATCAACATCATCATTGCAACTTAAACCCCTATCTTGCCTCAACCCGATACAAAGCAATCCAGTGCATTCATCGAATTGTGCACGGCATTCGTAAACATAGAATATTTTGTTATGATGGAAATGTATCGTATTGAAGGCCGATTCCTTTATAACCTATATAAAATATCTTTTCCAGATAATATAACATTTCTGAGTATAATATGGTGCATGTATAAATTCAAGTTATGGCATTCGATCAGAATTTTATTCTTTTGCAATTGCATTGGTGGATTATTTCTTCCGTTTATACATTATGTATTTTAAACTAAATATTTCCCTTTTTTTTTTTTTTTTTTTTTTTTTTGCAAAAGGAATGGAGTACCTATCTAGCAAACGCTATGTGCACCGCGACTTGGCAGCCCGAAACTGTTTGGTTTCAGTCGAAGCAGCCCCAACGAGCTTATCCCAGTCTTGCATCAACAATTCCTCCCTGATGGACAACATCCTAGTCAAGATCTCAGACCTTGGAGTGAGCCGCAACAGCTGCGCTAACGAGTACTTCCGGATCAGAAACACCTTACTTCCGGTCAGATGGATGGCCCCTGAATCCCTGCTTTACGGAACCTTCACCACTGAAAGCGACGTATGGTCCTTCGGTATCCTTTTATGGGAGATCTTCAGTTATGGCATAAGACCATACTTCAATTGTGACAATCAGGAGGTAATAGACCTCATCTGCACTCACCAGCTACTTCCCAGGCCAGACTACTGTCCACCTTACATCTATGCCATCATGAATGATTGCTGGCACGATACTCCATCGCACAGACCAAACTTCAAGGAGATCTACAACAGACTTTGTTCCGTGCAGACAATACACGAGAGGACATTCAGTATAAGTCACTCTGTACTGACCCACAACAGTAGTCACCAGAGCAGCACGGGGCCCAGTAACAAGACTTTGTCCACCAATCTGAGTTGTGGCACAGGAAATATTCTGGTCAACGGTGCGGCAGTGAGGCAGAATGGTGCTTTCCCTTTTTGTTCATCGACAGCTGGATTTGTTTCCTCCAAAATGATACCTGCACACAGAACTCACCAGTGCGAGCAAGTTTGAGCTTCAAACGACGTCTTCATGCTGACCAAATGAACAATCTGGTTACCTTTTCCTTTTGATTTGCTTCAATATTTTCAGTAAAGCAGGATTCGCGCGGGACCAATCGTTGCACACAGTAGAAGGTCACGTCAATTTCAGGATGATCACGTGACCACAATAGGACAATGGCAAATAGTTGTCCGGATGAGGCAACCATTTGCCATTGTCCAGTTGGGAACACGTGATGTTCCTGAGGCAAGTGTGGCCTTCCATTGCGCGCAGTAATTGACCTCGTGTGAACGCTGTTTAGGTTTGATTACCTTAGAAGTAACAAGCAGTTGTATAAGCTGTTGGTATCAGCAATTTAATTAGCAAATCCAGTTTCCACAAGCAAGATCAAGCAACTACCAACTTTCAGTTTAAGGGTAACATTGGACCAGGTAGAATTTAAATGTTTAGCTGAAAGAATCCCATGCTTCTATACTGATTTCCATGTCCAATTTGTGTATTAATTTAGAATTGATAATGTAGGGTTTGACACATTAGAGTTAATGGCACTAATTTAAAATTAAAGGTAGTAAATGTCAGTGCATCCATCCAAGCTTTTAAATAAATCATGAAATTCGCTGTTTATGAATCTATCAATTTAAAATTAGTATTTTTTGCAAGCGCCATTTTCGGACTAGTGTGTCACCTACATATTTTAAAGGATTGTGCAAATTTGATGTTTTATGGTTCTATGTAAAATATTTGTATTCCTTCTTGCTACAACACCACATATAATGAAAACGAATACGGATAGTTTTGTAAATTTCCTGAATAACTTTTACTCGAGAATTTAAAAATTAATTTTTAAAAAGAATCTTCATAATACCAATAATGCAAGAGATACTTTTAACACATATGGCAAGACAATTATTGTAAATTCTTTTCTATTAACTTTTGTTTCCTATAGGTGTGATAATATCACACAAAATAGCCACTGGAATCCCCGTTTAATCTTAAAACAGCACTATTTTCAAATCTATTGTTCCCAAACAAAGTCACTTAATCACTAACAAACAATAATGCCAAATAACTCACCTGAAGTATCTACATGGGGGTTTAAAATTCACCTTACAAAGTGGTAGGGAAAGAACGAGAGTAAAAAAACAATTTAGAATCATATTGAAAATTATTTCTAAAAAAATTAAAATGTTCTCTCGCTATAATGCTGAAAGGTAACCATGTCCGCACATTACATTCAGCAATAAATTCATCTTGTTTTCTACAATTGTCTTTTTTTTTGTGGTCCATCGGAAGTTAAAAGAAAAATACTTATCTAGGATTTTTCCTTTATAGTTTCTAGGTGAAAATAATTGAACTCTCTCTTTATTTATTTATTTTTGTATATTAGAAACAGATATCAAGTCGTATTTCTTTTTTGTTTTGATCAAGTTTAATTTCCCTCTTTCTAAAGAAATTAGAAATTTAAAAAAAAATGTACATACTGTAATTTAAGAATTATATCATTTTTATTTCACAGTACATACACAAATAATGTGCATTATTGTTCACATACTATATTACCGGTAAAAAGTACAAGTAACAATTTGCGCCTACAACTCAAAATTCACTTATAATTGCCGGTATTTCAGTCTCTAATTAAGATGGCATACATACCAATTCCGTCAGAAGAATCATTTTCACCGTTAAAAATATCCTTAAAATAGGAAAATATTGAGGAATAGTCACATTTAAGTGATTATGGCTTGTTTTTCAGCTTTCTATATCCCTAATAATTTGTATCCTGAATTTTGAAACACCCTGCATAAATGTTAAATAAGAGTTTAGTAGGAAATTTCAAAGCAAACATTATTTTGCACATCTTAGACTAGTCAACACACATTGAAAATCTTTAAGAAACACATAAACATTCAATAAATAAACTGGAATTTATGGACTTCAATCTCAACATCATTTTTTTATCTTCTTTGTTCTAGAAATAGGTTTATTATATGTCTTAATGCTCGTTTCTCTCTGCATTAGATAAGTACATAGCTCTGTGTATCAGTAGTTTATTATTTCTTCATTGTTGCATGTAATTCCACATCATGTGTTTGTAAATATTGCCTAACTGCTTATTTTTGTATTGCATTTTTTTTGTTGGTGGCGCTATATATATGTGTTCAATATGAGCTTTACTTCTATGTCTTTGTATAAAACACTATGTATGGATTAACTTTTGGTAGTTTGTTTATAGACGATTTTTTCTCTTAGGGCTTGTGATTGTTTAGTAAGTGTTTTTCTTGGATACTTAACTTAAAACTGATGTGAAATACATCAGCTTAAATAAAAAATAAATATCTCCTGAACAAAACTGGACTATAATCTTGTGTATCAGCAATAATTAACGAAGCCTATATAAAATACAGTGGTATTTATGTTTAAATCTCCACTTGTAGACCTGGCAACACTATATATATATTGTTCTGAAAGTGTTTGTTTTTTTGTGTTGTGAATTTAAGAATACTGAGTTCTTCGGAAGTTAAAATGTTTATTTTTGATGTGATTGATGTATTTGTCAATGTGTTGAGTGCTCCATAATTATATTTGGTTTAAATTTTGAATAAGCCTCTTTCATAAACCTTATTATCCTGTGTATGAGTATAGAGAAGTTTATATATAATATAACAATTTAATTCTTAGTGAGTGTCCTTTCTACAATTCTGAATTTGCATTATTAACTCTTTGCAGCTGTAAATTTCGTTGATTGTATATAATTTGGTTGGTATATGAATTTCAAAATATCGCCTCTCAAAATTTCAAATTTTTTTTTTAATTTGCAATAGTCGGTTCTCTGAATTCTTTATTTGAATGGATATAAATTTGGTTAAATATGGTTTGTATATTAATTTACAATATGCGATATCGTTATGCTAAATTTTATCAATTTTTTAAATTTTTAATTTACAATTCTGAAACACTTTGGAAAAAATAATGAATTTCTCTCACAGTATTTAATATTGAAATTAAAAAAATTGATTAGAAGCGATTTAAATTTTTTAAAATTTCCTCAAGATATTTAGTAAGCACTAGCAAATTAAATAAAAAGTTTTGAATTGATAATAATTGGAAATTTCTTCCTATTAAAATTTTATTTATTTTAAAAATGAAAATAAAACGATGAAAAAATATTTTTATTCATTAAGGATTTGACATACAAAAAAAATTTCAAATGCATTCATATATTTCCGCAAACAAATAAAAAAGGTTTCAAATAATTTTTATAATAATACGTTTATCGACTTTGAAGTTCCTAAAAATAAAGAAATAGAAACAACAACAATTATTATTATGGAAACGAAAGAATTAAAAATGGTCAATGATTGCAAAAAATCTTAAAATAAATTCATTAATCTCATAAAATTCATAAAAAATGGCTTCTAATAATTTCTAAGAAGCAATATTAAATTCATCGGCTTTGTCGCTATTGAAAAACGAAAAGAAAAAAATTAGAACAATTATTACGAAAACTGACGAAATAAAAATAAATGCAGACGATTTTTTTTTCTCATAACTGAATCATATTATTGTTATTTTATTCAGATAGAGGTATCTTTGAATTTAAAAATTCTATGAAATATTCTTACTCTAAAACTTTAAAAAATTTTAACATAAATTTTTTTTTTTATTTTATTTTAGGATATTATTTAATCAATAGATAAATGAATAAAATTCGTCTTCCTAGAATTCAAAATCAAATAGAAAGTTGGCGAATAATTTCGGCTGCGTCTTTTTAAAAATAGAATTTTCGAATTTTCTTCATTCTCAAAACTTGTGGTATGAAAAATAAAGAATATTTATAATATGAATAATTATGATAAAGAATTTGATAAATTGGCTGGTTTTTGTACCTTATGATTTGTTATTTTTATCTTTATAAAATATTTGAAGTCTTGTAATTTGTATTGTGACAGGACCAGATGACAAATAACATGTTCCGTATTTTAAATAATGTTTTAACTAAATATACGTAATAAAATCTTTAAAAAGGCACCAAAGTTCGTTTCATTTACATCCATTTTGTATATATGTGTGCTGATCAATTTGACAGATTATTTCTTACCTTTTTATTTCAATCCATTCTAATGAAGAGTGACATATGCAAAATTAGAAGAACATTTGCGATTATTTAAAACATTTTTTATTGATTTTTAATTGTGGAAAGTTCAGTAATGTAATGAAAATACAGAGCTATAGAATACCAACCAGATAAAAAGTAGAAATATTTGTTTTACCAATAATATTATCTACGTAACTGTTTATTATTACTGTCACACTTCTCTAAAAAAATTTTTTTATTCAAACTTTAATTCAATTAATATAAAGTTTGCTGAGTTAAATTTAACTGTTAGATTATGGGCTTACTAAAATCTTATATAAGCTTTTCTAACGATGTTTTTGGTGTAGAAACAGAAAGTGCTGTGCTTTCACTTCAAATCATTCCAAAATAAAAATTGTCGTCCTTTAATTAACGTAATAATAGCTATAATAAATATAACAACATATAATAAATTCCAACATTTACTAGTTAATCATACAAGGCGGCTATAAAATAACTTTCCCTGTTTGGAGGTATTTGCAACTAAAACGAATGAATGGAATCAAAGCAAATTTCATATGCTGATTATTGAAAGCAAAAGTAGATATTTTTTTTAAAAAAAGCACAAAAAAAAGTAATAAAAATCATCGACAGGAGAGATTTCGGCACTGTAAGAGAAAAAACACTATAAAGTCAATAATTGGAAAGAATACACGGAAATTGGATTATACAGAATTTCATTTATGTGCAGTTGATAAAAACGAATAAAACACAGAAGAAAATGATATACGGTACGAAACGGAAAATATTCCTTAATAAATCAAAATTAGGTTTCAATTTGAATGAGCTGATCTTACTTTTGTGTTAAGTAACCGCATAAGTTTTTTTCCCCTTTCGAAATTTATCTCCCAATGCCTTCCAACCACGATATGAAATTTGGTTTCATTTTACTCATTACTTCTAGCTGTGAATGGTTTATTATTTTTATGGCCATTCTATATACACTGGTGTGCAAAACTTAAGCAACAATGCAAATTTTAAGCAGATAGCCATGAAGAGAAAGGTCATGCGTATGCAAATATTAGGAACAAAACGTCACTGGTGACGTGAGCGTACGCAAAACACGTGCGGAAGGCGAACGCCGCTCAACAAAGGAAGGACGGAGACGCAATTAAAGACATTCGCTGCAAGCGCACGTGAGTTAATTCGTGAAATATGGCTAGCAGAAATCACCTGGACGATTTCACACGTGGAAGAATGATCGGAAAGCTGGAGGAGGGCGTAGTGTGACCAGTGTAGCTGAAGAGTTCCGAATCAACAAAAGTGTCGTTTCGCGCGCTTGGAAAGCCTTCCAAACCACAGGTACAACTGTGAGAAAGGTTGGTGGTGGCCGAACCAGGAAAACAACTGCAGTGGATGACCGACATATCGTCCTGCAGGTGAAAAGAACCCAAAACCAGTCAGCAAGCGCCATTGCTCAGCAACTGTATGCAGCAACGGGGCGACAAGTGTAGCGTTTTACTGTGTCCAGACGCCTTCACAAAGGTGGCCTATTCGCCCGCCGTCCTGAACGCTTCATCCCTTTGACAGTTTCCCACCGGCGGCACCGTTTAGAGTGGTGCAGGGAGCACAAAAACTGGACATCTCATCAATGGAGTCGTGTCCTCTTTACAGAAGAGAGTCGTTTTAGTGGCACAAGCGATTCCCAACGCCAGTTGATTAGGAGAGAGGTCGGGACACGGTTTCATCCCAGGAACATCACGGAAAGAGACCGTTTCGGTGGTCCTGGAGTTGTCGTCTGAGGAGGCATTATGATGAACGGGCGGACTGAGCTCCACGTTTCCGACAGAGGTTCTGTAACTGGAGATCGCTATTGTCAGGAGGTGATCCTTCCCCATGTGCGTCTGTTCCGAGGTGCCATTGGATCAAACTTCGTTTTTATGGATGACAATGAACGGACACACAGTACTCGTGCTGTTGAGGAGCTCCTGGAAAGTGAAGATATCACTCGAATGGATTGGCCGGCGTGCTCCCTTGATTTAAATCCGATAGAACATATGTGGGATACTTTGGGGAGACGCCTTGCGGCACGATTACATTCTCCTGGGAACACCCGACAACTTAAACAGATGCTGATTGAGGAATGGGCACTCTTACCTCAAGAACTGTTGGACAATCTGATGCTGAGTATGGGGAGACGGTGCGCAGCAACCATTGCAGTAAGGGGAGGGCATATCCCATACTAAGGAACATCTGCTTGCTGTTAATCCTCTTGGACAGACAATCATGTGTAACGATACTATGAGTTCAATAAAGCCTTTTTTTGTTTGATTCCATACTGTATGCATTGTATTCATTTCTGCGCAACTATGCTTTCGTCATTCTTTCAGAACAAAATGCTGTATCTCATTTCTGAATTTCATGTCTCTTAGATGATTTCTCATGAAGTTATGGCAAAAAACATACCTGTTGCTTAAGTTTTGCACACCAGTGTATTATTTCATACATTCCACGATAAATTAAAAAAAAATCTGAAATATTTACAAAGTGATTAAACATTCTAAAAAACGATTTCTCTTTTCTTCAGTAGTATGTATAAATTGTTTTCGCCACTAGTGACCAAAATAGATAATTTTGAGAAAATTATAATATCTAAATTTTTATATAGTTCCCTCATTCTATTTAACAATATAGTTAGTTATAGTGTAGTATTATTAATTCATTAAATTGTCCCTTCATTATTAACAATATAATTAGCTATATTTAGAAAATTAGTTTTGGGACACTAACACTTTAAAATATGCAAATAGGTTCGGATACAATTTTTTTTAAATGATGCATAAATCTTTTAATTGTACCAAATAACTGAATTAGCAGTAGAAGATCACAATTAAAATATGTATACCATACACACGGGGGCTTCATACCGTGCTAACTTTCACTCGCCAACTTCTATGTTGTCCGATATTATTTCCGATGTTCGTCAGTTCAGTTAGTAAGTTTTTAAATTCCACTGACCATTTTTTCATCGTTGGAAACTTAATATTTCCATGAGGACAGCATACATCTTCCAATCGGCCCGATTCCGATTCAAAACCCATCAATGAGAATATTCTTTACTCACATCTGCAATATCTAAATATTGATTCAGTTTTTCGCGTTTTGCTGCCATGGTAGCAGCCTTTTTTTTTTCAAATATGTCGCTTCTCGTCCGGTCTTTCTTATTTCTTTTCCCCTTTTCTTTATCTGATATCGCTGGACATTCCATTACTATTTTTTTAAAAAGTAATGCAAGATCAACATGTGTATTGCTTAGATATTCAGACGATTAATAGCCGAGAGATGAAAAATTTCCGTTACTCGAAAGACTAACCGGAAAGTTATTCATTAGTGTTGCCACAAACGGGGCGTCTAAAAATAAAATTAGCAAATAATATTTTTTAAAACTCATTTGCTTTTAATTTGGTGTTAATCAAAGCTTTACTTTTCACTTTTTTGTTGCCATTTCACCGTTAAGGGCAATATCAATACTTACCATGACCTAAGAATAATTCTCATTAAATGTTTCAAACAATATTGGCAAAACAAACCTCGGTAAACTCCTTTAACTTGCTCGTAGCCATTGTCGACATTGTTTTAGCATTGTGATTAGATCCCACTAATTAGGTTGAAAATGGCCTCCTTGTGCTTTGATGGTACTGAAAAGGGAAGGGTTTTATAAGAACAGGTTTTATATTATTGAAGGAAGATCGGAGGTTGGATTCTACTGAAGACATGTTTAATAAGTGGATATATTCACATTAATCCAGAAATAATGAGTTGACAGGTATGTGACCATATTTGAGATAAATTTTTATTGAAAAATATGTTTAAAAATATTTATAATTTTTGTATTGTGGTATGAAATATATTGAAAGGAACGTCTGCGAAACAAAAAAAAGTCCAAAAGTGTTTTGAAAATTACAAAATATATGGTATATTGGCTGAAAAGAGATTTTTGATTTTTAGATTAGAAATTTATTGAATGATTATTTCAAAAATCTTGTTTATAGTCTAAAAAATATATTACCTATTCCCTGGATTTAGAAGGAAGCTTTTTTATAGCTTATTTTTAAGTCCAATCTCTAAATGCATGGGTCTTACTGATATGCAACTTGAGTTTTCATCTTTTTTCGAATTATGAAAATATGGAAATGTTTGTAAAATATTTTTAATTGAACAGATTGCTTATTCCTTAAGTCAGAAATTCCAGAACATTTGAAGTAATTGTAATGCCGAATTGGAACCAAAAAAAGGCATTAGATTATGATTTTTTTCGTTGGAAGATTTTATGAACATTTTGAATTTGAGAAAGCAGAAATGTAAAGGCAGAATATGGCATTAACCTTCCAGCGGGCGCGCCTTCTTAACCAACGTAAAGGCGTATTTTTTAGATACGCTACTGTAAAATGCAAAATTTAAAGGGCGTACATATTAAAATAACATTGTAAGCAGTTAAGTGTTAACAATTATAAGCCATTTAAACAATTTTAACCAAATACAAATTAAAATTAATTAATATTAATACAAAAAAAATAATATAAAAAATGAAAGACTTACCAAAATAGCATGAAAGTAAAATAAATGAAGCTTAAAATAATAAAACCAATATTTTAACTGAATTATATATTTTTTAAATTAGAAAGTGAAAAACATTCATATTTACGTATAAAAAAGGAAGAAATCGGTATCAAGATCATTTCATTGCATCGTTGCAGTCTGAGCAAATATGTTTACAGGGCTCTAAACATATAAATTTTGAGCAAATCTCACAACTGAACCTTGTAATTCTAGTGCGCTTGTGATTTTGGCAAGGTCCTACATCTTTTTTTCCCCGAAGTCGTGTCTTCTTCAACACCTAATAGTGCTTTTCTTTCCAACACTCGCTCTGGAGAGAGGTAGGTCTTCTTCTTTGAACGTTTGCTTTTACAAGAACATCTGATAGCTGTCGCAGACATTGCCTTCTAAGTAATTTTTCATTATTGTTCGTTGAGTGAATTATATAGCTGTTGATTCCAGCTATATTCAGCATAGAGAAAAAAGCGACCATCGGCCAACGTCTGGTGTTCCTTGCAACATTGTAGGAAGCACAAAGTTTATCTACTGTATCCACACCTCCCATGGTAAGGTTGTAAAATATAATAATCTCGGGTTTTTTTCGGTCCCCAGTATCTTTATCAATTGCTGCGTCATCATGAATACTTGAAATCAATATGACATTTTTATAACGTTTTGGTAGATAGGAGAGAAGTGTCATATCTTTACTAAATCCAAAAAGACTTGTACAGGAATCCCGCTTTTTTGTCAGCTTGAACTGGTTGGGAATTTGAGATTTTTTTTTTCAAAGTACCAACAAAGGAAAGTTTCTTTTCATCTAGGTCTCGTACTAAATCAAAACTCGAAAACCAGTTGTCTGTGGTTACATTTCTTCCAGTATTATAAATAGGCTCTAACAACCGTTTTACAACATCTTGTGGCTTGTTGCTTATGGAAAAAGGCCCACCAGACTGCGTTTCCAAATAAATTTCCATATTGTAAGTGTAAAACATACGAGCATCTACCATTGCATAAATTTTTATGCCGTATTTGTTTGGTTTCTTAGGAATGTATTGTATGAAACCACATCTTCCTCTAAACCCTTCTAATTTTTCGTCAATTGTAACATTCTCTCCAAGAGAATAGTATTTCTGACAATTATTGATAAATTCCTCAAAAATATTTTGTATTGGAGCCAAGCGGTCGATTCTTCTCCGTTCTGCTCTTGTACTTATGTTATCAAAACGCAATGCTTTCAGTAAAAATAAAAATCTTTTCAAATTCATTACGACTTTGAAATCATCCATTCTCCACAGTTCATCAAGATTTACTCTATTACTATGTAAAAGTATAGCAAGCCAAAAAGAGCACTTATTTCTGCTCCATCCGTGTCTCGAGCGTCTCTTTCACGGGAGTAATTGGGCTTCACGGAAGCAATGTACCTATTTGTATCTTCAACAATACTGTCAATTATGGGATCTGTAATCAGACATTTCCATATATCTAAAATATCTGTTAGATTTTTAGCTGGCCCGATAACTCCAGGAACATGAATACATATATTGCAAGGCGATCGTTTAGTTTTCTTAAACGGTTTTTTATTCCATACCCAAGAATCAATGATTTTTCTGTTTTTCTTCAGATGGGATACATAGACTTCTGTAGATATATCATCATTATCTTCATCTTCGGAATTGCTCTCTGCACTTATTTCTGATTCTGAATCATATTCAATTTCTGAAATGTGCTCCTCTTCATCTGTATCACTTTCATCTAAAATTATGTCTTCATCATCATCACTGTCGCTTAAAAGTAATTTTCGAATAGTCTCAAGGTCATTCGGGTCATTCATGTTAAGTATTTTTCGTTTATCCGCCATATCTAAAAAAATAAGAACGGAATATCACAAACAGTCGCGCGTATGTGACAGATACAGTGCTTGTATTTTAGCAATAAAAACAATTTAACAGAAAATGAAAACAAAATCTTAATATTTTCATTTAAAATAATAAAGATTTTCTATAACAAAAAACGAAAATAAGAAATAAAGAAAACTTACTTCAACGGTCGCGCGTATTTCTAAAATACAAATATTAGATTAGCAGAATCCTATTAACACTTCGGAATCCAGCAGACGACAGAATGATGGTGGAACGATTGGGAGAGAATAGCCAAGGATAGGTGCTCCTAGCGCCCTCTGGCCTACAGATAGAATGCGAAATTCATCTCTAGTGTATTTCACCATACGCGCGCCCGCTGGAAGGTTAAAATGTTAATTATCCATATATAAAATCAATGTAACTTTCGAAAGAAAGAATGAAGAAACAAAATTCAAACGTTTTTATATTTAAATAAAACCTGACTAAAAGTGAAGAATATTGATTAATTTAGTATTCAGTAATCTCGCCAAATATCGACTCATCAAATTTTTTTTATCTGTTTTAACCCTTTCTACTCGAATGGTGACTCCCATTTACTATTTAAGACGGTGCATCTTTTTGTCGTTTTATTTAATTTTGATTGTTTAAAATACCTGCAGAGCAGTAAGAAGATGCAAATTAGTTAACACTTCCAACGCTACCGACGAGATATCTCGTCTTTTAGATACTTCCAATTACAGGTTTCTGTGGGCTAAAATTTGTATCTTATGCCAATTTAGATAGGTTTAACTTTCAAATACATATCTGAAGAATACCTTTACTTTTTTCAAACTGGCATAAAAGACAAATTTAACAATTACAGAAACCTGTAATTGGAAGTATCTGAAAGACGAGATATCTCGTCGGTAGCGTTGGAAGTGTTAAACGAGAGAATTCAACTTAAAGCAATTATATATATTTCGAAGCAATGAACAAGTCTTTGTATTAGGTGAATAATTATGCATCGAATTTCTTTTCCGAGTGCAAAGGGTTAATGCTGCATGAAACGTTTCACAGTAGGGAGTCGGTTCAGATATCCTGCTTGTCAAATGATTATATGATTTAAAATTTTAAATTTATCTCAAAATGCCCCTGAAGTAGTTCAAGTAGTAATCAAACTAAATTTAATCAATTAGTTTAAATTTTTCGTCGAGAAAAAGTTAAAAAACTACAGATGAAGAATCAATGGTTTTTTCAAACTTATTCAATTAATAATTATATTTTCAATGGATATTTAAAATACTTTGTTCCTTGCAGAGTTCCAAATTCAATCATTCTTAAAAGTAATTAACAGAATAATCCTCCAGCAAAAGAATGAAAGACCCAAAATATAAACTTTTCATAATTGCAACATTAATGAAGACGAATTCGAAGAGATTATTTCCTTAATTAATTAAGCTTATTCATCATCCATTCATGTGTGGAATAAAATAGTTACAAAAGCGACGGAAAGTTTGAAAAGTTCACTAATGGGAAAATGTTGCTATAGGGGATGTATAAATAATCAACTAAAAATAAAACAAATTTGTTGACAAAAGTTTCGTTTCAAAAAATGCTGAAGAATAATTAGTAATTCGGAATATTTAAACGCTTGTTCGGCAAGGAATTCGTATTCGAGGAAATGAATTTAAGAAAGTTATTCATTGGGTTCGGTGAATTTCGATTCTTTTGGTCAATTTAATAACCTTAGGTGCTAAGATTGTGCAATGGGTATATTTCTATGAAATAATTAAATATAGAAATAAAACTTAGAAACTGACATTTGTGATTAATTGAGCTAAGATGAAACAATGGATGCTTAAAAGATTTGTCTACGTTTAGGAAAATTTCTAAGATATATATTTATTTATAGATGTGATTATAAAAATTTATAAATATAAATATTTTATATAAATGCAAAATATTTATATTTATAAATTTTTAATGAATATATTGGTTAAAATTATATAGGCTTCAAAACCAAAAGATGTTTAAAAATTAAACGAAATATGTTCCTTTTTTACCTAAAAGGACTTTAAAAGCTTTATGGCGGATCTTCTGGTTTAAAAATCTTATAAAATGATTTGTAAAAGATTTACAGAAAATTAGAAAAATATATATTATCTAGTTCCAGGGCTTGGAAGTTTTATCTATTCAGTCTTTAAATACTTAATTGAGACTCAAAAATAGCATGAAATTTTCAATTTTTTTTTTCGCATTATGTAGTATTAAAACATCTGAAAAATCTTTTAAAAAATCCAAATTGTTATATTTTATTATATAGTTCAGAAATTGCAGAGCACATTCAGCATTGTACCAAATTTCTCTAAAAAATATGGATTAGATTTTAATTTATGATATTTTTATAAAACTATACAAAATTTAGAATTTGAGAAAACTGCATTAAAAGATGCAAAATAGCATTTAAAAAGCAAATTATGCAAAAATTTTAAGAAATGCCATTTCTCAAACATTTACAATGAAGAACAATTTAAATTTCTTTATGAAGGAAACTGCTCAGAAATTTAGAGTAGTATAAATAAAACACATTTGATATTTTCACCGAAAGTAATCTTTTCAAATTTGTTATCAATATTTTTAAAAACAAAGGAAATAAAAAAAATCACCTAAAAATATTCAGAAGTTCATATTTCTATAATTTTTTCTCATAGATAATTCGTCACGACTGTTTTTTTAATTCTCAATTTTTATGTTTTAAAGTAATAATTCAAGAATTTGTGGTCAGAACATAAAATCTTAAAGTATAAGATGTTCAGATATATTAATACTGAGTCAGTCAAGATTATCTTTATGAGTTTATTATCACTGCTTCGATTAAAAAAAATTCTTCTCGGTAAACTGGAATGCAAAGTTAGATTCTTTTCCATCTAAGTTAATATTTCATGCATCTAATTTCAGGCAAAATTAGAGGCTTTAAAATCACTTTTTAGCTCCCTAACTTCTAAGATGTTGCAATTATCAAAAAACTTTAAATACAAAAGTCTTAATGGTGCACTATTTTTTTATCTTTAATATTAAGAAAATTACCAACCGCCCACCATTTCCATCGCCTTTGAGCTAGATGGGCCATTTACGCACTTGCCCGAGATTTTTACATTTCTAACTTTAGACAAAGGATGGTTTTGGCATTTTTTGAGAACTTTGGAATAAAGGGTTTGGGTTCTAAGGATCATCTGCAGAAATTTTCTTTAAGTCTTGTCATGACAGCCACTGCAAAAGTCAGTCTTCCTATAGGAATTTATCTAAAAAGTTTATTACTGTTTCAAGGTTGATTTAAAAAGGAAACAACAAATTTTATAGTAGACAATATTGTCACGTAGATATTCTAGTGTTGGACTCAATGACGCACACAAGAGGTAGAGCTAAACCAATTTATTAACAGAACTCAGAACTGAGAATACAGTAACTGACAAATCTTCTGCTTATATATAAGCAGAGAAAGTTCCAGAATACTCTTCTGGAGACAGTAAGAAAAGTCCAGAACACTTGTCTGGTAAACTAAGGAAATGTCCAGTATCTTCTGGAACATGAAATAAAGGAAAACATAAAATCAAGGAATTAAGTATTTACATATACCATTAATCTCAGTGTCGCTAGCGAGATTCGAACCCAGGTCTCTTGATCACAAGACCAGTACCATGACCATTCGGCCATGGAGATTCGACAGTCTTTCTTCAATGCGGCAATATTTTGGGTAGGAAATTTTACCTATTTGCAAAAGTTTTTTTACAGCAGCTTACATCTGTATCAATGAAAAGCATTTGATTATTTTTTATCAAAATTATTTATTTTGGCAATAAAAGATCAAAGAAACTTCAATCTTTCTGTAGATTGGCAGAAAATAGGCGTTCCGTTTTGAAGCAAAATGCCCTTTTAGCTTACATTTTACTTTTTTTAGGAATAAAACCAGATTAAATATTCTTTTCGTAGAATTCTTTCAGAATTTTGATGGTTTTTATAGAATTGCTGTAGCAATTTTTCACTCGTATTCTTGTTTATTTAGTGTTCGTTTATAGCATGGCATTCTTGATGTCTTAAAAACAGCTGATGATATTTTGAACCAATTTCGACGACAAGACTGAATTTTTCACGAAGCAGCACATTTTTCTAACAACTAGATGACATATAACATACGGAAACAACAAAAACAAGAAAAATAAAAAAAACTTCTACCTTATTAAAAATACAAAAAGAAAACTTTAAATTTTTCTATAAATCAAAACGAAAAGTTTAAACAAAAGTAAAGTATATCTTCAAACGACGCAAAAGGAGATAATTATTTGTAACAGTGGTTAGATGACGAGGATAACTTTTGAGTATGTCTCAATCTGAAAGCACTATAGCACATATTTGTCATGAATTTCCAGCTATGGCAAATGCGCCTTCATGGCATCATTTGCTATCTTTTATTTATGGATAAATATGACGAATGTAGATGGACATATGGGCAAGAGCAATATCAAGGAAAAATACATGTAAATCAAAGCAATAAAATATAAACTGACAAAATATTCCAAATGAAGTATTATAGGAAAGTCATCATGACGGGTTGCCAGCCATCACCCAGTGCCAGACGCGCTTTGTGTCCCATTCTTTAATTCACACTTTCATTCGAACATCGCTACTCTTTTGGTATTATAAATTATAGAAAAATTCAATTTCGAAATTTCGAAGAACTGGCATTTAGCACATTCTTGAGAATCAAAAATTATTTTTGGAATTATTTCTCACCTTTGGATTCGATTATCTACTAAATAAAAATAATTTAATAAGCAAACTTTATTTAATTGTGTAAAATTTGCTGAATTCTAGCAAATTTGTCGTCAAATACATTTAAAAAGAATGATCCCCCCCCCATTTTTTTCATAGTTTGAATACTCAAAGGAACAATATTCTGCACCAATTTGTCTTTTATGTATAATTTACTGTGGATTCATATCATGTCAATTTTTGTACAGTTTGTTTTTAAACCACAGAAATTTAATTTCAAATTTAGAACATACCTATTGTTTTTATCTATATTGTTCATACCTATTTTAGAATTTAAATTAGAAGAACTTTTTACTTTAACTAGTTTTATTAGCTGAAGCTAGTTAACAGCAACCTTTTAGAATTTTATTGAATTCCATTTGGCGCAGCATAAATTTTGCACTATAAGATCCAAAGTAGCTTAAGTTTGTCTTCGCAATTTTATATCTCTAGTTCATTTCAAAATAAATATTTTTTTATCGCAGAGTTACCTAGTATATTTTAGATTTCATAGCATATTTTTTTACTCTCATCCATCGGAAAATTGCTAATCTCAAATAATTTCGACGGTACTGTTCTTTCATATAAAAAAAAAGGTTTCTAGTTTAAAACACCATAGCTTGATGATGATGCAAATTTGTCTGCCTTATATTTGCTTGGTTTGATAGCATTAGCTATTGCATTTGGTGCATAGCAAATTTTGCGTCGCGCAGTCTACAGAAACTTAGTGCATACAGTTATAGGGTAGGAAACATCAGGATGCTTTCTTTTTATCGTATTAAGTGTCTATGTACGAAGTTGAACATCCTTGATAAAACACAAAATTAGTTCGAAGCTCGTCTTCTTTCGTCAAATATCAGTAACTTGATTTTTCTTTAAAAAACTTAGTAAATTACAGGAATTGAGACAACTGAAACATGAAGCTCACCAGTACAATTTCCTGGCACTTTTTTGTTTTTTTGTTTCTATAATCTTTGTCAATGACAGAAACGCCAATGTCAAAACTAAACGTAATTTGCGTACTTTTTTTCATTGAATATTCCAGAATCGTATTGAAAATTATGATTATTTTTTGAGCAATCAAGGGAAAAAAAGAAAAAAGAAACTTTTTTTTTATTTATTATCGTATATTTGAAAAATTGGTATTGATTGAAATAATTCGTGGGGATGAATGTATTTAGTTCGAAAAAATAACTATTCGATTTAATTAACAAAAATATTCTCCTTAAGAACCCAAAAGTTTTTTTTTATAATTCGATACGGAATACCTTCTATATTGTATCAAATTTCGTGTCAAAATCCGTTGAAGTTCTTGCGATTAATTAAAATTAAGCCTGGAAAGAACCAACCAGTTAAGGACTATATTTTAAGTAAACTATATTTTAAGCGCTTATTACAAGCAATAAAGAAGCATTTACTTAAAAAAAAAGAATTTTTTTACTGGTGTTTTGAAAAATTTATGAAACATAATTAAAATCGATCTTTAAACTTAACATTCAATTTTATATTCTAACTAACATACGACTTTTATTGGAAATTCAAACACATTACTTTACAAAATATTTTGAAATTCCCTTCTATTGTTAATCCCACCTTATAAACATTTCAGAAGAATTCAGGATTAATTTTAAAGTTTTTAAATGAAATATAGCCTTATTGAAAATAAACTAATCCATGCCATGGCATTTCACACCAATTAATTGATCAAGCTTTATTTTAAGGGAGACATTCTGCTTTTAGATCGAAGTGATGTTAACCAGAAATTTAATGAAAAGTACCTTTTATTAATAATGAATATATTAAGTTTTAAACCGTTTTCACCACTATTTTAATCAGATCAATAGAATAACAAAAGGTTAGTATTCTTATTCACAGAAATAAATATTAATTTATTGGAAGGAAATTCTATCGATATAATCTAGTTGAAAGAACTATATGCAAACGATATTTACGGATATTTACGATGATGAAGCATATCGTTA
>JAPMOR010058127.1:0-12979 GCA_026543865.1 Argiope aurantia | reverse complement strand
TATATATTGGAATTCTGACCACGTATCTACGGAACCGTAAGCTAAAAAATGGAATGATAAAGAGAGATAAAATTTAGTATGCAATCTTTACACCCAAAAAACTAACATTGGATCAAGTTTAAAACATGAATGAGAAAAATTTTACCATTTGTTTCACCGACCAAATGTACATAAACACGGTAGCTGAAAAGGATTAGGAGTAGGAAATTAGGTATTAAGATTTTAAAATCTGTATGGAATTTTGAGCCAACTCTACCAAACGATTAGCTGTCTTCTGTTATAAGTATTCAAACGTGATTATTGAAAAATTTAACATTCTAGGCAAATGAAATTTAGTTTGTAGTTCTGAAAATAAAACTGTAATATTTACCCGTGCCAAACTTTCTATTTAATCCATTAGCATTTCTTGTTTTTAAAAAACAAGGATCAGATTACCCGAAACCGCTCCTCTGTAATTATTGTTCAAAAGACATACTAAATTATTATTATTATCAAGTAATTAAAAGGTTATTTGCTTTCTTAAACATTTCAAGTAACATTAATCAGTTACAGTACAAAGACACAATATTATGCTCAGCCATCATGATGATTGCAATAAAAGTAAAACAACAACAAAAACAACAATCACTGTAGCAAAATAATCGATTAAAGATTATTGTTATTCATTTGTGTTAACTGGTTGTCCATTATTAAACTTAGATTCAATGATTATGATTCACTTGGGTTACATTATCTTAATTTATTAATCTCAATAAAATACGTCTAATCATGTTTAAGAAATATATAAAATACTAATTCCAAGCAATAAAGTATTTTAAATTAATACGAATTAGCATGCTTCTTAATTTTATTGAAAAAATGTTTTTCATTTTGCTATAAAATTTGTCTTTAACATAAGTTTATAAATAGAACAGTGTTCATACTCTTACTTATAATTCCAACTCAAGTAAAAATATTTAGACTGTATATTTGGTACTTAAATATTATTTAAAAATAGTAAATAATACAATATAAATATTATATAATATTTTTAAAATATCATTTCAATTTTTTTTTCTAATTAAAGATTCTACATGATTAGCTTTTATCCCAATTAAATAATTACATTTATTTTTCTAAGAAAGGAAATTTTACTTTTTATTAAAATCATTTGTTCTGGGAATTATTCAATGTATATTTTATAATGAAGTTTAAAACTATGTTTTACGATGAATAGGAACAATTAAGATATATATAGTCCTTCACCATGCAGATATGTCAAGGCGTTGCCACACAACAGTGACAATTTTGCAGTTTTGAATTGTAAATATTTTAAAAACTGTTGCAGATATGCAAGTAATCCTTAAGATTCCGATGGTTCAATTTCTCAGCTCTCGGGTAAAAATTTTACCATAATATATACCCTGTTTTCTCAAAGTCGTGCTAAAATTTTCTAAAAAAAAATTCTAATACTTATTCTATTACTTTGGATAATAAAATTGTTATTTTAATGAGCTATAAAATTTTGAAATATTTAATATTTCCTGAGATATCAACAAAAGATTTTATGATTCATTTAACATTTTATGATTCATTTTCAAAACATTGTAACTCTCGAAAATTTCATTAAAGCCTAATAAAATTTTTTGTGAACTTATTTCATGACGAACAGTTGATTAAGCGGAAAATATTAGTAAATTTAATGGGAAAATTTTGTGATTGTAATTAATTGTGTTAATTAACCCAGTTAATTATTGCCTATCTAAATAAATCTGCTCCGATAAACTATTTCCATTTACACCAGTTTTGTGACGATGCGATAGTAAATATTCGAGTAATAGAGATATTCCATGTTTTTTTATTGACGTTTCTACATGACCATTAATATTTGTAGTTGAATTATTACTTGTATTGCATCGAGATATGAGGGGAAAATTTCGACCAAACATGACTTCAAACTCTCTTTTTACCCCTATAATTTGATTATCTTTTTAAAAACTATTTCTCTCTTGTTATTTTAAGCATCAACTATTTCTAAGTTGCCTGTTTCCCTTTTTAACATACGTTGTCTAGAAAAAGTATAGTAATCGTCAAAAAAAAATTAAACTCGAGATTTCGACGAATCTCCACGTTTTAGAGCTTCATGAGTTCGAAAAACACATTTTTGGAAAATGTCCGTCTATCTGTGAAAAGGATAACTCAAAAATTCTTTGAGCTAAGTAGCTTGAATTTGGAATACCGTCTTTGCATTGAATTCGCAGATTACTATCGTATTTTGAGTACAATATGTTCAGAGGAAGTCCATCTGTCCGAATATAAATTAACACGATAATTGCAAAATGAAGGAAAATTCGTTACTCAGATTTAACATCTATAGTGTTAACTTGTCAAATTTTGAACCAAACTCAACAACGGTTTGGCTGTCTGTCAGTTTGTACTTTAAGAAACATTAAACGTTGTAATTTATAAACGCAATCACTTATAAAATTTAGTATGGGATTTTGTGACTATAAGTGCAATTTTGTGTCCAATTTTGGTTACAATCCTTTGTCTAAAACATGAATTAAATTTTTAGATACTATTAAGGCATGCCAGGGATTAATCGCCAAATAATTTGCCAGGGATGATGCGATAGATTTAATTCAAAATGCTGAATTCCCTGTCAAAAATAATATTTTGTGACTCTTTTTCGCCAATACCATGTAAGGCGTTCTCTGGCATTACAAGTGTGTTAGAGAGTATACATGAAAGTTTTAAGGGGTCCACCCCCGCTGGTTTTAATTAAAATATTTTGCGTTTAATTATGCAATTAATTAATTGCGTTTAATTAAGAGAATCAGACAAAAGTGTATACAGATATCAGCACTGAATAAATCTTTTTCTACCAGTCGGAAATTTTAATATCACTGGATACCACTTTCCATTTTCTAGATTTGTAGGAGTTGAAAATGTAAAAATATCTGAAAACTTTTGCTTTAGAATTATTTTTCGGCTTTTTAGTTAGCCGGGCGCAAGTGAAAAATCGCCAAATAATGTAGAATTCCGCCAAATTTTTTACGCCAAATTCGCGTTTGGTTCACAATTGGCGACATTTGCGCCCGGCTAACGGAAAAGTACCTGAATGGTATATAATTATTTTTTTATCATCGAACTCGGAAAAGTAATTGGATGCATAAATCACGGAATATAAGATTTCATCCTATTTCTTAGAGAATTAAAAAAATATAAAAGTATAAGTTCAATTCTTTTTCTAGTGTGTTGCATAATGAAATTGAGTTTTATTAAATTTCATTTTTTCAAGAATATAAAATCTCACCATTTTCAAGAAAATTGACTTTAGGTTGGACTTTCGCTTGATATTTGAAATTCTACTGATAAATTAATTAAATTCGTCGTCTATTTGTTAAAAGCTGATGCCAAATTTCTTCCACCTTTAAAGAATTTTCTATTTTTTTTTAAAGTAAATTGTAGTAATTTTAATTCTTAATTCTGTAGTTAAAAAAAGAAATGGATACAATATAGGAGTAAACGTATGGATAAATTTAAATAGTTTTAAAGAAGCTTCATTTTTCACACGTAAAATAAGGTCTCCAGCATAGGGAAATGCAGGAGACCTTAAAAATGACTGAAATTTCCAGTTGAAAGTTCATACTCCTGAAGTTAAATTAATTACTATTACCACATTATTAAAAAAATGTTCAAAAGTTCTTTTGTGAAATTTTTTTTTGAAAACATACTTTGAAAAGAAACATACTCTGTATGGTAAAAATAAGTACAATCTTTATGCCCAAGTAGAACAATATTCTTCACAATATTTTACGATATTTGTGCGATATTATATTATTCAATATTCAACAAGTATTATGAGTATTATGAATATTGTTTAATACCATACAGTATTGCACAATATATATGAGCTACATGGATACCTTACTTATCAACAATAGAAGAAGATTTGGTTTGGTTTGGTTATATTAACGTCCCGTTTGAAGCAACACTAGGGCTATTTTGGGACGGACCTCGTCATTTTGAACCATGGTCAGATGACGAGGACGACACCTGAGCTGGCACCCCCCTCTCCACGCCACACCACACCAGCGGGAGGACGTTTGGTCATGACGGTTTTAACGCGCAACAGACCCCCTTACACGACGGGTTTTCGGTGGAATCGGGTCAAGAACCTGAAATCCTCCGGTTCCAAAGCCGAGACCTTACCACCAGGCCACCGCGGCCCACAATAGGAGAAGAATCCACAATGATATATTTGTGAAGAGAAGAGAAAACGATTAGTGTTCTGTTGCAAAAGTGAAAAGTATGACTCTAAAATATTTCTTTAAATATTCTAAAATTAATTTGTAAAATTTTACATTATTAAATTTATTAAATAAATTTAATAATGTAAAATTTTACATTATTAAATTTATTAAACAAATTTTACGTTATTAAATTAATTTGTCAAATTTTACATTATTAAATTTATTTAACAAATTTTACTTTATTAAATTTATGTATTAAATTTCAATTCATTAAATTTATTTATTAAATTGTAGATTTTTCATTAAGTTTATTTTATTTTTATACCAAATTTACTAAAATTCAAGGACATTGTACGGCATTTAAATTAGTTTCATAGAAAAAATATATTATATGGCATTTTTTTTAATTTTAAGGTGGTGTAAAATAATTTTTATGCTATAGTATTTTTGTTAAATTATAATGGGAAAAAGTGAAAAAGTAAGAATTTAACTCAATTTTTAATTAAAATTCTTGTAAGAATGCCGAAAATGAATCTATGGTACACAATTTTATCTTCCAAATTATATTGAATCAAATTCTGTTCCTCTAAGTCGAACCGACTATCCTGTACAATATTGCATTTTGTTGACAACAACTTTCACATCAAGCAATTAAGAGATAGGACGCCAGTCTAAAAACATTATCACGTTAACAACCCAACAAAGCATATTTTCTTCTTTCCATAAACGCATCCCATAATTCCAAATTGCACCGCTTCCAGGATTCCAGTCACTAATTAAAGCTTATAAGCGGGGGGATTGTTCCCTTTTGTAATCCTCCAGCATGGATTATACCTTACCTGGTTGCTAAGCAACTCGGGGGGAGCGCGGAACTTCCTAAGATTGCTCCAAGATAATCAGGAGCTGCAATCCGCCTCGGTTGGTCTTTTGTTGGTGAAGAATTTTAAACAACAGTTTTGTTTTGATGCTATGATCTATTACAACTGACAGACACGCCCTTTGTTCCGCTAAATGATGAGCAAATTGTAAACAGTTCAGTGTTAAGGGTGAAGACGGTATTCCTGTAGCTTGGTTTAAGGTTGAATGGCTTTTGCGTAAATAGAAATTTTTTCTGTTTTTGTTTTAGGAAAGTAGTGAAAAAATTAAATAGTTATATGCATTTCAAATAATAATGTCTTTTACTTTTAGGTAGATTCCTATAAAACGATTACCTATTGCAATGGATCTCATGTCAAGACTTCTATGAAATTTCTTCAGATTTCTTATATATAATATAAACTTTTATATATGCGTATAGCACTTTGTCCATGTCACCTCGTGAACAGGATTACCAGAATAATTTTGTTAGGATTTTAACTGACTTGAAATATGCTGTTAGAAATAAAATAAAAAAATCTCGGACGAGGGCCCATAAATGGCCCATTTAGCTCAAAGGTGGGGGCGGGGGAAATTTTAACTTCGCCTTAACATTTTTAATATTGAAGATACAAAAATAAATCCACTTAGCCAAATTAGCGCCTCATTAAGGCGAACAACTTTTGTATTTAAAATTTTTCGATAACTTCAATATCTTAGAAGTTAGGGATTGAAAAGTGATTTTCAAGTCCTAATTTTGACTGTTTCTAACATCGATAATTTATGTTGCCAGATAATAAAGGACTTGCCTTTACCTTCCAGCTTGCCGAGAGGATTTTTTTTAAATTCTAAATGTCAATAGAGGTTGGTCTTCATTTGCTGACGTTCTATCGTCATTTATTTATCAAGTAATTTTTAATTTTTTTTTGTTCTCTAATTTCTTTGAAACTGTTAAACAAAAACAATTCCTCTGATGTTAAAATAATATTTTCTTCAGGAATAATTCTATTTCTCGTATTAACCCTTTGCCTTCTAGAGGTGACTCATGGTCACCATTCAAGACGTTGCCTCATTTTGACGTTTTTATTTATTTATTTTTCAATTTTGATTGTTAAAAATACCTAAAGAATGGTTAAAAGGTGTAAATTGATTTTTCTGGAAATTCGACTTAAAACAATTTATATATATATATTTCGGGGCAATAAACAAGCCCTTGTATTAAGTGAATAATTATGCATCTTATTACTTTTCAGAATGCAAAGGATTAAATCTTTATTTTTAATTTCTTCTTAAATTTATTTACTTTAATTAATATTTTCTTTTACAATCATATCATCCTTGTTGAAAAACGTTTTCAAATAAATCTGTTATTAATTTTATAGACATTCACCGCATTTAAAAAATATTTTAAATTTCAATAATAGAATTGCTCTAAATCTCCATTTATACTTTTTATACTATATATGTCACTCCATTATGGCCCCGATTCTTTCGTCACAGCTGTAATTTTTCCATTGTAACAGAAAACTGAATTCATTACATTTAAATTATACATGTTCAAAACTCTTATTCAAATGTATCTTTTATTAATTGCGTTGAAATGATTTGAGTTTATAAAATATTTTAGTTTCAGTAAAGCCCACTTTATATGTTTCTCATTTCATACGTGATTCCATCACAGCTTCGATTCTTTTACAAACATTGTAATGATTAAGTACTTCATTGCACGATGCAAAACATGCAAATATTCAGCCATACAATATTTTCGATACTGAAGAATATAATAATCTCTTGAAAGTAGAAACAAATGTCGAGGAGTGTATTAAACCTTAGACATGTACGAAAATACATATATTCCTAATTAGGTAACGCATACTATTTGGGACATTTATTATTAGTTTAATATCTATAATAATATAAGGGAATTTGAGATATTAAAAAAGTGTTTTTAATTGATTTTTGCATATTAAATTATTTGATACTTTCATTTTATTGCCGATTTAAAATTAAAAATTAGTAATTAGATTCGCAAGTCTGATTCTTCATTGCATGCGAAGGGATTAATTGTGATATCGATATCATAGCTCTTAAATTATTCATAATTCATTTCAATGATAATTATTCAAATGAATAATTATCATTGATTTTATTCAAAGATAATTATTTAAAATTTATGATTGGATAAGAAACAATTTATCGGGTACTAATTTCAATCATGATGAAATACAACATGAAGATATTTTGTCTTCCTTTAAAGACGCAATGAATTACACAGAAAAACGTCGAACTTACTTGGTTACAAAAAAAGTTGTGGGAAAAAACTTTAATTATTTAAAAGGATTCCTAATGCTGTATTTAATATCCATAGACATATAGCAAGTCTGATACGTATTGCAGTTTTTTTTATTAAGTGCTTACTTGCGCACATATAAATGATAATAAATAAAGAAATGTCGAATTTATGCTTGCTATTACAATAATCGGAGACTTGTGCCAGCTTTATACTTTTTGGGTACCTTGGTCGGTACGGAAATATATAAAAAAATTACCATAAAGATACATTTTCACCTTTTTATTATTTTTAATTTTAAAATTTATTTAATTTTAAAATTTATTGAATGTTAAAACTAAATAAATTTTTAAAAAATCTTTAAATAATAAATAATGCTATTATTATTTTTTAAATTAATAAAAAAATAATAGTATTATCTGAAAAATTAAATTATTTTTTTATATTTAGAGTGTTATTTAAGAATAATGCTTAAAAAATTCAAATAATTAACTTTAAATTAGTTTTTATTTACAGCAATAAGTTTGTAGTAATAGGTATTAATTAAAATTTCAATTTTACGTTTTTTTTATTCATCGATTTATTTCAGTTCCTTTAAAGAGCTCCTTAAAAGATTCTTTACTGCAGATTTGTTTATTATTGTGTTTGTTTCTTTGTATCAGCAAATTAATATACTAAAATGAAAAGTTAAAAGAATATTCATAAGTTGAAAGAATTAAAGAGAAGTTAAAAGAGCATTCATATTCTTTTTGTGAATTCGATTAAATGAAATTTGTTAGAAATTGGTTGATCTAGAGCTCAAAATCAACGATGTCATGTAGCTCCATGTAATTTATTATCGATACAGAAATTTAATACATTTTCAATACATTTCAAATAAAAATATTCTTTTAATTCCTTTTTTGTTGTTGTTGTAGCAAGTGCGAAAAGAAGTGCAAATGCATGTTTGAAATTCTAATTTCAAGGAAACAGAATAAAATCTGCGAAAATTTTTACGCATTTATGCTATTTTTTTAATTTTAAATAAATTAATTTATATTCTATCTTACTAATTAGTTTTCCTGTTTAAGTATTCGTTGTTTCATTTGCTACCGTCCACTTTACATTTGCTGCAATCCATTTGAAGTCGCAAAATATTCGTAGTATAAATGAACCATGAGCCAAATGAAGAAACAGAATCAGCAAAAATTAATTTCTAATATATTTCGAAAGTGTATTTGTTTATTCGATAATGCTATTTAGCGACGCGAAATATTTCCTACCATTTAAATGCAGATTTCGACGACTTCATAAAAGCAGCTGCATTTAAATATGGAAAGGAATATCTACTCTTTAATATGAAAATCAGATTTAAAAGCAATAAAAGACATTTCAAATTACAAACAGAATAAAATTATTTTTATACTCGCATTTAAGGAATAATTTATTTAAGATTTTTTTTTCTGAAGCTCCTACCTTACAAATAAATTGAATACATTACTTTCTTCGTGTTTTAAGATAATTAATATCTTCAATTTTATTTTAACGAATGGAAGCAAAAATGGTATAAATCATGTTTTCCTTTGTTAAAATTCACTTTTACTATAAATGGCTTCAATCTATTAGGGTGTCCCAAAAGTTTCTTTCTCATCCCTCAAAAGGATCCGTTTTTAAAGAGGCTTGTCACTGAAGATTAAACTTGGATTTTATATGAAATGTGCTAGGAAAACGCACTTTGTGTAAAAACAATAGGCCTTCAACTGTCGCAAAGCCGGGACTACACCCCAAGAAAGATCTTTCGTCCATTTGGTGGGATTGGAAAGACATAATTTTCTACGATCTCCTTTCTCAAGGTGAAACAACAAATTCTATGTAATATTGTCATCAACTAAATCAATTAAAAGCTGCAATAGCAGCTTTTAAAAAAAAAAAAAAAAAAAACCCGGCTAGAATTAATGAACCGACGAGGCGCTGTGTTTGATCCTAACAAAGCGAGACCACATATTGCATTAGTCATAAGAGAGAAGGTCTTAGTTTGATTAGGATTCTTTACTGCATCCTGCATATTCTCCAGATCTCGCTCCATCTGATTATTACTTCTTTTTGTCGCTGAAAAATTATCTTCGCGGTAAGTGCTTTAAATCCATCAGCGAAATAAAGGTGCACCTCGAGGATTGTTTCTTGTACGAAACACAACAATTTTGGAAAGGAGGCATAATAAGGTTTACTGAGAGATGGAAGAAGGTAATGCAGCAGAAAGGTTCTTATATAATAAAATAAACAATATCTTAAACAGTAAATATTGTGTATTCATTTCATATCAGAAATAGGAAAGAAACTTAAGTGACACCCTAATATTTTGCGCAGAAAAAGTGAAAGTCCAGTTACAAGCCTTTAAAAATATGCAGAGTGATTGCAAAATATTAATCGTACTTTAATCTCTATTTATAAAATTAAAAACTTGTTTTCTTTATATATTTGAAATTTATGCAAACCGATTCCAAAAGCCTGGCAGTTTCGAATGAAATTTGGCACATATTCGAACAAATTGCATCAAATTTGGCAACTAGCATCTAAAAAGTTTAATTGCGCTGTTAACCCTCCCAAAAATACTGAAAGTGGAGATAGGATTGATTTTATGCTTTGTACAATAAAATTTACTTTCTTTCTTCATCTATTTTTACTTTTGCTTTTATTATATGAGTTTTTTAAAATTTGAATTGAATTTATTGCACAGTTTATATTAAAATGATATGCAGTCATTCGGCTCTAAAAGCTGTCTTTTAAAATTACTGCACTTTTTTAAAGTTTTGGACTCGATTTCCCTAATATATTAGAAATTCTAAATTTTTAATACACCGAATTATGCCTATAACACAGCTCCTAAATATATGTGAAATATTTTTCTTCCCCTAAGACAAAAATATTTCCACAATAAATAAAAAATTAAGCCAAAAGTACTTTTAAAATGCGCGATTGCATTTTCAATGCTCACACCATATCTAACACGATGAAAATTAGTTACTTTTGAATTAAATTTGTAGTTGCAATAATTTTGATTCAGAATCAGTTTAAAATGTCTTATTATTATTATTATAATCCTTCCTTTATGGAATTCATTTCATTGCTTACATCTTTAGGGTAAAATATGTAAGCAATCTGTCAAGCACTATGGACTTTTCAGTTGCAAAAATAAATGAATAAATAAGTAAATAATAAAAAATAGAGAAAAAAATGTAAATGAAATCTAAAATTGCAAATTCCAAGTTATCATGTGAGAAAATTATTATTTTTTAAGTCATTATTTTAATTAATTAAGTCATTAGCCAGTTTAAACAGGTTTGAAACAATCGCAAGACTTCTCTATCGGTCTCTATGTCCCCCCCCCCCTCTAAGGGTCGCGGTGGCCTGGTGGTAAGGTCTCGGCTTCGGAACCGGAGGGTTTCAAGTTCGTGACCCGATTCTACCGAAGAACCGTCGTGCAAGGTGGTCAGTTGCACGTTAAATCCGTCATGACCAAACGTCCTCCCGCTGGTGTGGTATGGCGTGGAGAGGGGGGTGCCAGCTCAGGTGTCATCCTCGTCATCTGACCGTGGTTCAAAATTACGAGGTCCGTGCCAAAATAGCCCTAGTTTTGCTTCAAAACGGGAGGTTAATATAACCAAACCAACCAACCCCTCTCTCTCATATATATATATATATATATATATAATATAAATTTTTTATGATAATTTTTCTCTCTATAATAATTTCTCCATGAAAATTTTTTTAAACTTTCATTTTCAATTTTCCTAGCTGACAAACAAAGTTTTGAATTTGAAGCTCAACCGATTTCGAGGTGAAATAACAGCTACGATGTCATAGTTCTAAATCAACCGTTTAAAAAAGCATCTGCTGTCGAAGAAGCATACGTAATAATAAATCAATACTGGTAAAAGCAAGTTAACCTTTTAAAAACGTATCTGCTTTCAAAGAAGCATACATAATAATGCAATACTGGTAAAAGCAAGTAAAAAAATTAAAAATGATGATGAAAATTGCCATTTATGCTTTATTCATTGCCTACGCGATTTCGAGCTTTAAAAGTTAACTAAAACAATGTTCTCACGTGATAATAAATTTGATGACATTCAGTTTCTTTATTCCTTCAACACTTAAAAAGATTCTTTCAAATTATTCAAAGTTATTCATAACATAGCCAAAAAATCCTAATTAGAGCAAAGCTAAACAGAAAGATCATGTAAGTTTGAACTCTAGAGAATTCAAATATTTCTTGGAAAAGGCGGATTTTTTCACTAAAATGATCATGGAATCGAATCTATAATTTGAATGGATTGATTTTATCAAATATTACTGTAAAACCTCACTTAATATTATGTACAGTTCATCAAAAAATTCCCTTTTTTTATTCAGGAATGAATTGATTGATTAAAATTTAACCCTTCTTTGCGTGACTTTTTCTTTCTTTGTGAAATCTAGGTGATATAATTCATGCTCTACATGAAAGGAAAAATTTTAAAAAAATCCTAGCATAAATATATAATATAAAATAATTAAAAAACAGTATAATGCAAATATCCATCATCGTGCAAATTTATATATGAAGCTCAATACAAAACGTTCAATGTCGCTCTCTTCTATATTTTTCCACTCATTATCACTTTTATTAGCAAAAGAATCTCGGATTAGTTATACAAAATATTCAAGAAATCGCACGTTTCTTCCAACCACAACAAACAGCGGAATGACAAGTTCAAACCCGCTATGAGGATTGTGGCATTTGATTTCTTTTTTTGACAGCTACGTTACTTATTACGCAGTAGTCGTGTCAAAAGTTGCCAGCAACAACCAATTTACAATGCACCTGCTTTGAGTACAATTTTTTTCTCACTAAATTTTATGATGGAAATTGCCATCATCATGCGATGAAGGGTTATGTTTATTACATTGTTTGACAAGTTTTCCATTTCATTTTTATACTTGTTTTTCCTTTTGCATATATACCTGTAATTATATCATTGTCTGCATGAATACAGTATATCTTATAATAATACTTTAAATATAGCATTCTTTAAATTGTTATTGTATTATTAAATTAATTAAAACATCACTTCTAAAGACATTTTTCACTAAAGAATTATTGTTATAAGTTTTAAATAACACATAAAACGTAATCTCTTACACTTTATCGCTGCTACCGAGTTTTCAAAGACTAGGTTATATTTAAGAAATCAAAAAGATAATAAAAATTATTCGAAATAGAGCTAGCTACATTAGCCATTTGAAACGCAAAATAAACAAGCGCTTCACATTCAAAAAGGAACCTTGTAACTAATTACCGATATTTCCATGAATTTGTCAGAAAGTTATGACAAATTGATATCCTATCCAAATAAATGAAAAAGCGTCCATCACTTTTTTATTTTTATTTTCCGTGCAAAAAAAGTTACCTTACCTTTTGCACTATATAAATATTAGCATTCCAATAAAATTTCTTTTTTTATGAAAATTCGAAGCTAATAAAAGTGAAAGCTCTACTATAAATCTTCGAAAAAGAGAGGAATAAGAACGAAAAAAAAAAATGGCGGGAAAAGTCGGAACGAAAACAGAACGATGAACG
>JAPMOR010058116.1:0-22817 GCA_026543865.1 Argiope aurantia | reverse complement strand
TCCTAGAAATAGAATATGTTGAAAAGAATTTTGGCCCTATCGTTCTTGTAGAATTTTAGACATCTTAATGTCTATTTGAATCGATAATAAAAGTTGTATTCTGATCATGACTGTAGTTCCCATACGCTGCTTGCTTTAGTGATTTATAATTATCCTTTTTGACTTTGTTTCGCACACAGAGGAATTTCGTTCGCCAAAAGTTCTCAATTCCTCCCTGTTCTGATGTTGCTGAGAATTGCAAAGCGTTTCAGAAATTTTGGATCGAAAAGTCTTGAAGGTGCATCATTCATCGCTAAATCGAAGAAAGTGTTCCAAAGGTTTCTGTTTAAGGCAACATGGCTAGCTCAAAGAGATTGTCTAACATAAAATAGAAATTTAAAGGTAATAGGTGGAAACTTTCGCCAATTTTATAGAAGGTTGCATGTTTTCCAAAATATTTTAAAGGTTTTCATTTTTAAAAATGAAATAAATCGCGCTCAAATTTGAATTTTCAAATTTTTTGGTAAAAAGAAAATGTTTTTGTTTGTCATGCAGCTTGAAAAATTTTGGATAAAAGGGTTCATAATTAACTTTTCTTTTTTTCACATTTCCAATGTAAAAGGAGTACTAAATTCTTTTGTAAGAAAGTCATCTTCGTAGATCTTATGAAACTTTACATGTGTTTGTTTAAAAAAAATGTTTCCTCTTTTTCTACTATCCGATCAAGATCTAAGGCTAAATGGTGCCCTTCTCACCAAGCAAACAATTAGAAATCCTGATGAAATTTAACGGATTAAGGTATAAACAAAAAGTGCATGATAAATTATGGAATTTATAATCACGAAATACTGAATTGTACTGTAAAAAACTAGGAAAGATGAAAGCAAGTATCAACGATAAATGCAGATTTGACGCTGGTAAGTGATCGTCAATAATTGGCATTACTGTTTGAAATATTAAAACATTCAAGACCATTTCTAGAAAATATTTTTATGACTACTGTATTCCTGAACTTCTATAGAAAATATTTCCCGAGATCCTGTATTCTTGTACATTTACAGAAAATATTTATTACCAATGTTTTTCGTAGAAGATCGATATCGTAAATCAAAAAGAATGGTAAAAATAAGGGATTGTAAATTTTAAACTCCATGGTACATTGAAATTCTGGCACAGCGAATTGAAAACAGGAAATTTATTTCGGATCATTTAATGTGTTTTGATAATTCAATTTACATTAATGATATGGTAAAACTTTCGGTGTATTTTTCAAATAATTTGCAAATTTGGCTTGATTTGATAATATATGAAATTAAGAAACTCAATATGGAAATGTATTTTCCTTTCGTGAGGCAGTCATTTGACTATTTTAAAACCCACCAACACTGGCGGAGCTAAAAGACGTTTCGCCATTATTTAATAACACCTACGGATTTATTCCAAATCGGACGGTTTTGACAGTCGCAGTTATTTTATTCAAAATGTGAAATATTTTAAAACTATCCATAAAATGTGTAGAAATTAAACAAATTTTCTGTACTACATCTAATCACTATCGTAGTCAATCATGTTTTGTCTTTCCGGTATTTTGTTTCTAAAATCTCGTGTTTGATTATACTTACTTTTTGGATTTTTTTTTTGTCATTTTTTTTCTACATCTCGGAGTCTTAGTAACCTGGCGGTTTCGATAATGATGAATTTCAAGGAAAATTAATCTTTTCTAAGTTTTTCTATGTACTGATATCGATAGATTATCATTTTACATATTTGCATCGCTATTACGCATCGTTATTTGTAAATGGCTTTATTTATCTGTTGCTTTGTTAATATTCCATTTGCTGTTAATTGCTTTTCAAAAAGTATCTTGAGTTCAAAAGTGATTTTCTTTCTATTTTTACCTTTTATCTAGGAAGTTTACTGTCTAGAATTGTTTATTATTTTTAAATATGTCGCTTAAAAAAGTGTGAAATCTCTTTACAGAATAAATATTTATATATAAAATGTTAATGTGCATAGAACAAAAATTCTTTTTATTACTTATTGTCCCGTGGCAATAATTCAACATAAACAAATGTCTAGCCTTTCCGAAACCAATCCTCAATTAGTCCAATTCTCAAATGAAAGCTGAACGACGCGCAAATGAATGGACCTGCAAAATGCTACGAGTAATTATCTGGGCAAGGTTCGCCGTATCCTCGGAAAGTTCCATTTCATTAGAAGAAAGGAGATATAACAGAAATCTAATCAGTGTCGAACAAAGATTGAGTGAGCTTGAAATTAGGCATAATTATCGGCAAATTGCTAATAACTATGGCTTATGGAAGATATGGTGATCGATTTTCATAAGTATTATTATCTCACAAAAATTATCTTAGCTCTCAAACATTTTCCTTGATTATATCCATTTTTTCTCGCTCATGTTTTCATTATTTTTGGTACTTTAAATTTAATACGCAAACTATTACGAGGCAATGCTATGTTATCATTCAAAAAATATATTCAGTTGCCTACTTTTGTCAGTATTGAAATTTAAAAAAAATACTTTATTTGGACCATAACTCCGTAGTAGAATTTCGCTTCAATTTCTATTTAAAATATACATCTCAAATTGTTACACATGCAAATTGAATAGAGTGATTAAATTAAAGAATTTCAGTCCGTCGACATAACATTTTTAAAAATGCAATATTAAAATTAAATTCCCAAAAAGTCGATCTGAGCAAACAAGTGGGTCGTCAAAGGCGGCTAGTCAGTAATTTGTTCATACTAAGGAAAGAGTATGCATTCAGAGGAAGGATCAAAATCCAATAATTCAAAAAGAACTTTCTGCTTTTCTCATAGCAGCGAGAATCTTAATTCAATGGATAATGAATTCATATTTTATGCAAATTATGGCATGTTAAACATGAAGTAATAACCATGTGATAATGAAAGTTCATCTTAAAAGTAAAGACTTTTTCGAGATGTTTCCAAAATAAATGCCTTAATTCCTATTCACGTTTATTTTCGGTGCCCGAATGATTTAGGTTAAAAGATAGGTTCGGGGTGGAATGTCCAATATTTTTGTTACATCTATGCAAAATTAATCCGTGTGAAATTTTTTAAACGAAAAAAAAAATGAGCTATATGTATTTTGTTGCCTATTAAGAGGTGCATTTTGCGAATAGGCAAGATAGTATTTATATGAAAGTATTTTCTGAGAAAAGTTGTTTTGCCACGGCAAAGTATGTCTACTAAATGTTATCTCAACATCTAACTGTCTGATTTACAAGGGATAAAATAAGCATCTTTCATTACATAAGAATTAAGGGTAGCAAAATGTGTACGTGGAATCAATTTTTTTCCCATTGATATACTTCTTCTTGGGCAGTGGAATTTCTTGAAATTAGTTTTCAATCTACTGAATAAATGTTGCGTTTAAAACTAACAGGAAAGCGCGATTCAATTTTGATTTGCGTTAGAATAAAACAGTTTATGATTATATTGATTTGCCTTAAATACTGTGTTCAGTGAATTCGGAATAAACACTTTTATGTACGATACTCGAAATTATAGAATATTTTTTCCGAAATGAACGAGATGCGAATGGAACTCTCATTTTTTTTTTTTAATTTTAATCTAAAAAGCGTCGTGAGTGCAATCTAGTGGAAATAGATTTTTCACTTGTGAAACATTCCGCGAAGTATATTCAACGGGATTCTTTTTAAAATTTTAATATTCCACAAAAACATTTATTTTGATATTTATGATACTGAATGAAAACTAGGAAATTAAGATTATGTGCTTATTTTCTGAAACGGCTTTTTACCTAAACAGTTTTCTGACGAAAACAAGACAATAACTAAGAGAGCGAAAATTTGTATGCAAAAATAGGCAAATTGTTTAAAATAAAGTCTTGTCTTACGTAGCCGTTGAGTGAGAAGGTCAGCGAACTTTAAATCTCGAATTTTGCCAGATCTGTTTTAATTCGTATAAAATAATGTTGCTGTCTCTTATTTCTCTGATATGGGATTTTGTAAACTGTTTGGTATTCTGCAAATTTAAATTCATATATTCCATCGAAATATTGCGTGATCTTTTTTATTACATTATGCCGTATTGCGCTTTCAAAGAATTATAAAATTGCCTCCCGCCTCTAATGTCCTAAATATAATCTTCGACCATCTCTTAAAAGACGCAGTACTGGAAGGAAATAAAGAGAACCTTTCAAATAACGATTTTTAAAGCATATATCTATTTATATTGAAACACATGTCTTTTAATAGTTCAAAAGGCAGATTTTTATATATGACGACAAATGAAAGGTATTTGCAAATGACACTTGAAATGGATTTTTCTCTCCATTTCGATTTTTTTTTCATATTTTTATATTACAATTGCTAAAGTTTTTTCTTATTCAAAAGGCTTTCAAATTTTTATACGCTTTTATTTCTATGTACATGATGAAATGCGCATTACAATCACCTAAATAAGACTTCATTAGCTTATGTTTCTAGATATAATGATGTACTTCAATTTTTATCTCTAAATTTTCATCTTTCACTGTAAATCGGAGTGAAAAATTTAAATGCATGACTAAGTTCAGGCACAGCTTTGTTATATATTTTTCTAAACCTGCTAGTAAAATTTAAAACGATAATATTCAGAATGAATATTTACAAGAATTAACAGTATAAATAGAGGAGCTATGAAAATTTAATTAAAAAATTGATCTAAAATAGTGGATTAAAATTTTCTTTTCCAGTTAATGTAGAGTTTTAATTATATTCGAAATAAAAAAAAAGAATGTTAAATATCGTATCCACTTACATAAGTAATCTATAGGAAAAGAGTGCTGCTTATTTTTCGATAAGAATGTTTGATGAATTTGTAGATTGAAATGCATTTCATCATAGACATTTAAAAGTTATGCACGAATGCTGACACATTCTGACCTTTTAAAACAATGCAAAAATTAATAGGCATTTTTTTTCAGTAAAAATGCATCAGCAAAAGTAGCGTGAGAATATCGCTTTTTTGGTGATGAATTCTGATGCCCAGTCCCGCACGAAAGAAATATTCTTGTTCTAAATTTGAAATTTAGTGCAGATACAAGAAAAAAGAACATCAACTTTTTAATTCTTAAAAGCAAATGCACGAAGCATCTTCTAATCTTGCGAAAATAAGATAGTGAAAACTGTTTCAAATTCCTTTGAACTATGTTTTCGTTTTTTAATTATTGCCTTTTGGATATTTCATATTCTGAACATAATATAAATATACATTGCGCCATCGTAATTACAATATTTAAAAATTTTTATCTCGCTTTTCTCGAAATTCTTCATTGGTTTCTTTTTTCCCCTGAAAGCATTCGATGAGAATTGAATTTTTTGAATACTGCACAGTTCATTTAAAAGCAGACGTAACTTATCTCTCATCTGTAAATGCAATAAAACTGTCCCCGACTTATCAGAAAAATGGCATTAATTTGGAACTAACAATTTTAGCAAAAGTCGGTCATCTGCCTATGAAAATTATTTCATAGACAGATGACCGACTGTCTATGAATCTTAATTATTCATTAATCTTAATTACTTCATTATTTCTTCTTTCTTAATTTTTTAATATATTTTTCGAGGTTTTGTATTTTAAACGAAAAGGCTTTTTTATTTATGTAAATTTTAGTTAAAATTTCCTTTTAAAAAGAAATTTAAAAAATTTTGAGTGCGGTTCTAAAGAGACTCTGCCTAACTTTTGGTAGCTTCCAACAATGCAATCTCGGATGAATGTTTGTCATTAATAGCCCAATAAGAAGGGGGTGATAGCAGTGATTACATTTCATCAAATATTTTTTAAAAATTCACATTTTTATCTTTCAAGTTTATTACAATAAGTTTATGATGTTCTAATCATTTTACATAATTGTAAAGCAGATATTTAACATTTTATAAAATATTAATCATATTGTCAGATAATGATGCATTCTTCTCTTTGGAATTATTTGCCTGTGACGGATCTTTATCAGATAAATTTATAAGTCGCATTTGCTGCATAAAATGCAATTGATTTGCAGGCATGTACACTTTTTTCAAGAATACGCGAGTATCTTCTATTCATTCTTAATGCTTTGTTTTGAATAATATTGAACATATTGATAATTTGACAATATTGAACTTCTTTTGTTAGTTGTGAAAATGGTTAAAGAAAAAAAATCTTAATTCACTGGAACATCAAAAATTGAGATGAAGATTTTTACATTAAGACCCAAGTTTACTTCATAGCTCTTATATAACCCTTCATTTAAGAGGAATTCATGTTTGAACAATGGGATTAATCATGAAGTTGATATTTAGGCATAAATAAAGAAATTATTAAAACTTCAATTTTTCAAAAAAAAAAAAAAAAAAAACCTTGGAACGAAATTTTTATTTTTATGTTCGCAAGATCTATGATTTTCCGATATCGTAGTAATTGAATAAAAATAACGTAGTTTGAAGTTATTTGTTTTATACCACACTTCGAACAACTGTATTTGAATTCAAAATTAAATTTAACTATATTTTAAAGAAAATTCTGAACTTTTCCCAGGACAAAGATCCACTTAACATTCGTGCTATCCGGGAACGTCTATCATTTTAAACTCCTCCAATGCGATACTGCTTTTTTAATTGTTTTGTTTTCGGAGAAAAGTGCTGTTATTAATATTAACAAGCAAATATTTGGAGAATATTTTTAAATGGGATTTTAAAAGCTGTGACTTTTGTTTACTGCCATTAAAATTTTTCTTCAAATTTAAGAGATTAAAATTGCTAATCATTATATCAAAATATCCTATAATAATATAGCATCATTGAAAAGAAAATAGCTGAATTCAAAAATAGCAATTTCTTTTTCCTGCATAAAACATTGAAAAATGTTTGTGAAAGTATATCCCTTCCCTTTTCTTATCATATATGGAATCTTTTAAAACAGACGTAGTTGTCAATGAACAGGTAATTTAAGTGTTGTCATAGAAACGGAATTCTAATACGGAAGAATTCTTTCATTTTCAAAAGCAGTTGGCTGTAATATCAAAACTTTTATCTTCTGGAAAATTGGACTATATAACAACTTGAGTGTGGCATAATTATACTGCTTCAGATTTACCATTGCTTCAGATTTACGCATTTGCATCAGTTCGCAAAAGGTCATTTAAATTTTCAAATCTGCTAATAATATTTATTTTGATCATTCCAAAAATAGTTTTGTTTTTAATTTCATTATTTCTCCCTTTTCAACTTTACATTTTTATATCCTTTTAAGGATTAATTTTTTTAATAGAAAATAATAAAATATTTTTGTAATAAACATCATGTATTTTGCATCTTTATCATTTAAAATTCCAGTCTGAAAAATAATGTAGATTTTACAAAAACTATTTGGAACTATAAAAAACGTTTTTGAGAAATTTTAAATGATTCCAAAATTTTTAAATGCTGATGTTGTGATTCTGAAATTTTATAAAAATGTATATTAATAGAATGTGTGTGTTATTTACTAAAAAAGCTGGGATACCAGAATGTAATATATAGAATTTCGAAAATGAATCGAATTTTTTGCGCTAATGTATCTTTTAAATTATCGTATTATATTATTATAACTTTTGTGCCAGTGAATTGAGTGCTTCTGTAAATTTATAAAAATAGAATTATATATTTAAAGAATTTAAAGTTTAAAAATTGCTCTTTAAATTAGAAAGATAAGATTGACGTTTAGCAGAATAAAGTAAACTTTGAAGTTAAACGAGCTTGAAATTAAAAAAAAAAAATAAAAGCTTGCGAGCTCTCGAATTTTTTTAAAAAAAAGCCATGCTTAGCATTAGCATTACAATATTTCAGAAACGCTCAATTTGACTTCAAGCAATAAAATCATTTTGTAATACTTTTATCGTATTACTTCAAAAAAAATTATTGTGCACAAAATCAAGTTTTAAAATTGAGCGATATTCATTGTGTTTAAAGAATATTGTTTTCTAACATTCATTTGTATGTATCCGTTTGTTTTGCATTTATATATACATTTCAAATACTCTTAAAATGAAATATTAGTTATACATTTCAATTACAAGCAAAAATATGGAAAAACTTTTAAAACTATACGGAATAAAAATGTATAAAACTTTTAATTGCAAATTATATATTTACTAATAAAATGACTTTTCCTTACCCGATAATAACATTTGTTAAAATGAATCTTCAAGAATTTTAAAATTGGATACATTTTAAATATGAATACTATTTTTTTTTCGAAAACTGCAACATCATAAATTATTTGATAGCATGAAAAATGTTACAAAATACTCAAGACAGTGACTGCCATGTACTGTGTTAAAATATTTTGTAATTAGTGTTGAAATTATTTGAAAACTGAATTACTCTGCTCAAGGACTAGAAAGACACTATACTGTGTGCACTGTCATTTGAAAATTTTTACTGGAACCTTTCATCGAGATTTGCTGTCTGCTAATCGAACTGAAACAACTTTCAGATAAGGTCCTGCACTAGAAAATGTCCTTCCTAACACCTTAGTGACGAGTACTGTGTTCAAGATTCGTGTTCAGGTGACGAAAAAAAACCCTGAACCAACTGTGAAGCTCTATAAAGCCAATAAGCATCTTTCTATTGACAGCATAGCTACAGTCAGGCAATACTCTTTCAAAGAAGGAGTTTGAGATTCATTTCTTTGACTTTCTGAACTGAGGCCTCGGCAGTCGCATATACTGCTGGAGCACTTGGATGAAGAGATCTGCCTACCAATGTATCTATGGAGGTGTGCAGTGGAGAATCCTTCCTGTTCTCACAAGACCTTTGGACATAATACAGAGAGATTCATGTTATTCCAAGGACTTTTTCCTCTGTAAAGAATGAGTTACCGGCTATCTACATGTCCTTATACATTCTTAACGCCACAGTTCAAAATTCGTGTTCAGGCGACTGAAAAAAACAACAACGTGCCTCAACCGAAGGACAGACTATGAAGCCAATATGTATCTTTCTGAAGGCTAAGCTCCTGTCAAGTAGCAGCCTTTCTTTGAAAATGTATGAGACACAGAAGCAGCTTTAATATGCGATATGAGACTTGTACTGAAACATCAGTAGTTGCAAAAGCTGCTGGAAATTACGGTATGACTTTTGATAAAGGTATCTATCTACCTACGCACCGTGGAATTGCACCTAACGAATCTCTTCTGTCTTCACAGGACCTCTTCAACCTTATATACAGAGAAATATTGTGACAGAGACACTTTCTGCATTAAGAACGTATTATCCAGCAATCTGTATTCAATATATCAGGTCTGCTCATAAACCAGCACTACCGATCGAAATGCAGCTAGTAGTCTCTTCAAGCTATAACCTGCTTAACACAGGCAGATCAAATTACTTTTAATACCTGTCTTTGAGAGTATAGCAAAGACAGTTCTAATAGTCGGTGGAAATAGACAAGATGTCACAATGTCTGCATTATGTATTTAGCTAGACATAAATCACATGCTAGCTTGAATGTACTGGACCACTCATCTTTGTCGGTGCACTTAAGTCTATTAGCTGGTGAACCCCTTCCTCCCACCCTGTATGTCTATGGGCTAAGGAGGAGGGGATAGAGTGAAAGAATGAAGTGTGGTGTCATTCGAACTCGTGTCGTACGAAATGGATAGCAGAGAGAGATATTTGCCAAGTCAAGACTCTTAAAGCAAATTTAAAAAAAAAAAAAAAAACTCGAGTTACCAATTCAACAAATACTTCTGTCAGTATTCTGGTCTACAAATTATTTATTAACTGTCCCTCAGTCCATTTGACAACTAATGCAACTGTTATCGAAACTTTCACATGGATATCCATTCATTCCATTTAATGAGAAGCTATTATTTAAACGCTTAAATAACCATCAGGTTCTGTCCTGTTATGACCAACAACTGACAGTGGAAATTGTTTTGAAGATACTGAAATGATTAATATGAATGTATAAAGATTTTCATTGTATGTATTCTCTCTAGTGCAATGACTTTGGTGATGCAGTTTTCAAAAATAGTAGTATTAATAAATTGGATTGTTAGAATATAGCATTTAACATCTAAAAACATATCAACGTTTATAAAGTAATAAACGGAAGGAAAAAAAATTCTAAAACTGTTCCTCATAAAAATGGAACGCATTTTGCAGGTTTAGTCGTATGTTAGTAAACATTTGTACTTGAATACTGTGACATACATTGGCGCAAGAAAAGAAAAAAATTAATATGTATAATTTCGAACGAACTCGTGTCATTTCTGAGCGCGGTTTCAAATGTTAATATTGATTTCTTTTGTAAAACAATAGAAACACTAAAATTTTATTTGAACTCTCCAAGATAAAAAAAGCATTTAAATAATAAAAAAAAAGAATTTGTAATTCGATTCAAAAAGTAGGAAAAATAAGCATAAGCTTATTTCTTTTAATTTAAGGATTTTTTTTAAACTAAACGTTTAGAAATTTGATTAAATGAAATGCTTTTCATTTTGGTATCCCAGTTCTGTAATTATATTTTTGAATTCTAAATAAATAAAAGAATTCCTGAATTTAATCTTTAATATGAACTGCATGGGACGAGCTGCGCTGAAAGTAATTCCAAGCTTCTAGTCAAGCTCGGATAGCATTGCGAAATTACAGAATCTCTGAATTAAATATTCTGTATAAAGTTAATTAATAGAATGAGTTATTTCTGTCAACCTTTTATAACCATGATTTGTATATTTAAAATTCTTAAATTTATACTTCATTTTAAATATTTGTTATCTTATAATTTGGCGACTGTACATAGGCAACTATGGCAAAGGTACTATGGCAAATGAAAACCGAAACCCATGCAGTTCTGGCAAGAATTTCAATTTTTGCTTGTGGAACTGTTTAATGTATAAGTTTCACTGTGATTTTAAATTAAAAGACTGTTTCTATGTGATTTCATTTATAAAAAGCATAGTATAATATAAAGAAATTGTTAAAAGTGTCAAGTTTTGTCTTCAATGTGTTGTTTTTTCTGTTATAATGGGCGGAAAAAAATATTTAAAAAAATAAGATACGAAAAAAAAAATAAAGAAAAGAAAAAGAAAAAAAGATATGAAATAAAAAAGATATTAAAAAAAGAAAAAGATATAAAAGGAAAAAAAGTATAAGTAAAAAAAATATATATAAAATTAAAAAATATATGTATACAACAAAAAAATGGAAAAAAAATTAAAGCACCCCCTTTAAGTTACATGAATTTCTGTTGCAATTTTTTTATATGCTTTATCAACTGTGTAATTTTTAAATTACATAGTTGAGATGTTATATTCGAAAAAAGTGTATATATATGTTTTGTATTGAGATTATATATAAACTCCTTAACCTGTTAACCGGGTATGACGACATATTTCAATGCAAAACGAATTGAATATAAGTTAATTACCCGGTTAACAAGTTAAAGAAAAAAATTGCCTGCCAAAAAATTTTTTTAAAATGCCCGAAAATGCAACATAGTAAGTATTTATTTACCTTAATTTCTAGTCAAGCAAGTTAAATAATGGCTAAAAGGAAAGAGAACTGCATTTCTAACCTTGGCTAATACATTGCTATAGTTGGGTAATATCTTTGTGCTGCACGTTGTAAATGTGGTTCAAATTATAATTATGAATATTATTTCCTGATTATACGTTCCTGTGATATTTATAGTGTTTTTAATATGCTGATTATATACTATCACTATATCTTGAAGAAATAAATAATTTTCAAATGCCATCACCCTTAGATTTTAGTATAATGGCAGACAATTTTTTTACTTTGAAAAAAAAATTTGGAATCTTTGTTTACTAATACTTGAAAAAAAAAAACAATTTATTTAAAAGTTCATTAATAAGAGAATAGCGATACATTTTATGTAGACATTATGCTGTTCTTATTCGTTTATATTTAAAAATTTTAAAGTTTTCCCTAAACAACAAAATGGAAACGAACTTTTCAAAGCTATTTTATGTTGATAAAGATGCAATTCCTTGTTACATGAAGTTGAATGAAATGGAATTTATAGAGCTCCTGAGAAAAAAAAAATATGAAATGCTTGAATTGAAAAATGATTTATTATGAATATTATGTTTAAGTCGATAAAGGATTATTTTGTAAACGAATATTAAATTTTCTAAAGTGCTTATTTTCTTCATAATTATAATCTATAGTTTTAAATGTCAGAACTGGCTACTTGAGCAACCTCATCTTTTTTCTAAATTAGGTTAATTTTTGTTTATGCTCTTTACTCAATAATTGTAAACAAGACACATTTGCTTGATTCATGTTTTCTAAATTGCTGTAAGTACAACTTTGTTTGTACTACGATAACCACACTTTGTGTCTCCTAATGAAAAATATCTGGAATCAATAAGTAGTGATAATGGCAGAAACCTTTTTAAAATTTGAACAGTATTTCTCATTTTTCAATTTACTTTGATAGTTTTTTTTTATGTAGAAGCATCAGATATCCTATGAATGCATGCTTGTTAATTAACACTTACAAATCGTAAATATTATCCCAAGTCCTTCGATTCCTTGCCATTTCAAATACAGTTCACTGCATGATCGATCAAATCATAAAACTGAATCCTGTAAAAATTAAAGGATCTAGGATCGTGGAATTACAAGAAAATTTTGTAGAAATCTGATCCGATATTTTTCAGCGTTAAATGCAACGTAAATAGAATACAATTTAAATCTATAAACTCTTCTCCATTTTGTACTTTTTACATTCTGCTTTTCAACATAATAGTAATTTTATCCAAACACTTCAAACGAAATCAGCGTTCAAAACTGGCTTGTGTAAAATTTCATTTCTTTATAGCAATGAGTTCTGTTCATCCCATTTTAAACTGAGCTGAAGTAAGGATTAATTATTGCCGGTCATAAAAAAGGGGAGAAGAATGCATTTTTTATAATAGCTCAATGCTTTTGATTAAATATGTGGGTTTTTTTTTCAAATAATCGTTTAGATTCTCAATCCTGACGAACAGTTTGATGAAATGAGTTATCGAATTTTCGTTTAAAAGCTCATCTGTTGCGAATTCGGCATTTGGCTTTATCTATTCACAACGCCGTATATATTTTCCCGTTCATATGGCTAACAAAATGAAATTTTTTTGTAATTTCATCCATTTTTATTGTCAGATGTCTTTTGTACATTTATAATTTACTTTTAATTACTTATATATTGCCTTCAATATAAAGCTTGTTCAGAGTTATTGCGGTAAAGAGTTTCGCTAGAACGATCTTTTATACCAATGAAAACGAACTTGGGATTAAATATTAATTACTAATAAATTATTTTAAACAATTTCATGATTCATTGGCAGATGATTCCACATTACGTTAATTGGATTAAAATTTTGGTTAGTTCTTATGTAAAATTTTCTGTCTGTTTCTAATTTAATAATTTATTAATGTTTTTTCTCTTAAACAAATAAAATTTCATATTAAAAATTTTGTGTGTCTATGTTGACCAATGATGAAATGAGATAATCTGAAAGAAAATGCTGAGTACCCTCAAATATTATATTTCTAGAGTCATTTTGACTAGGCGATAATTTTTAAATTAGGAAATTTCTTTTGCATAAAGAACGGCTTTATACGATAGCTCTGACGCCATCATTAGGTTTCAAAAAATCTCGTGGTTTCTTATAATACGCTTTGAAGCTGCCTGAAATTCTTGTAAAGGAATTTGAAACACCTGAACATATGTTCTGGCTAGAATGAAAATTTATTTTAATATTCTATAACAACAATAATAAGATAAAATTGGAATATATTAAAATCAGATTCAAAGATATTCCAAGTTCTTTTTCTCTAACTTTGGAATAAAATTTCCCTAATTTTGGAATAAGTAGGTGAATTTCACTTTATACATATATGCAATTAAGATTAAAAACTCGTTAAGGAAATTTTTTTCTACTATTAATCTTGTATACCATGTACATTTAAAAGTATTGTTTTATATTATATAAAATATGCAAGTTTTTATACAGTTTTTGTTTTAAGGGTTTTTTTTTTCTTTTGCAAAGTAACGCTTCGGCGAGTTGCGATTCAAGTGATCGAATTTTTAAAGGATAATTTTTTTATTTAAATCTTACTCAACACGTATGGAGACAACATGGAGAATATGTACTTGTGATATCCAAAAGGAAAGAAGATTAGTGCGGCGCAATTATAAACGCGTTATTTAACATAATTCATAATCAAAGTGTCTGATATGGAGGTTGTGAGTGAAGCGCTGCATATTTATTTCGTCTAAATCGTGCTGTGATTATGAAAATATATCTTCTATGCTTTAAAAAATCTAAATATCCATTTTTACACATGAGCCATACGTGATAAAAGTAGGATTTTTTTTTTTTATTGATAGAAAGGCTCTATTTCTGAAACTATTTAAATAGCTGTTTCTCTATAATAGAAATAGTACTCATTTGTCCAGCAGCACTTCATGTCATTACCTTGTTTACCTCAAGATTGAAATGAAGAATTAAAGATTTCATTTAATTTGATTGTTTACTATCCACTTTTGTTAGACGACTAAATTGATTTATCAAAATTAATGGAGAATCCTAGTTAGCAAATGACTGCATTCTTTCGCAATCTTATTATTATTATTTATTTCCGTAATTAAGATTGAAAGAAAAACAAAACTGAAGTTTTATTTAGTGATCATAGAAATATAGACTCTTTCCCTTAAGTTCCAAATTAGGCCGACCAAAATGACTGTTTTGTGTTTATAGAGAGGAGATTTAAGAAAATTCCACTGCTCGAAAAGAACTGCTCATTTTCATTTCAATCCCTCGAACAGAGAGGCAGGTTGCTTTGAAACTAAATGTTTTGACTGTAGGATTTTATCCAACCGTCACATTTGTTGCATGAATATTTTTTAAGTTAATAAGCTCATGACCTGAAAATAAAATGGCACTCGAAGAATTAGTAAAAACATAAATTCTAAGTGCGGGGCTATCGTACTAATAGCTAGATAAATATGAGTAAGCCCCATTTGTTTTCAATTTTGAAAGTATAATGTTAGCATATTTTTTTAAATTTCTTCTTCATTGGAGATTTAAAAAGTTTGCACAAAATGTGGCCCAGAAGAATATTTGGAGAGAAATTTCTTATGAGTACGATATTCGAATACGTTTTGAAACTTTTTAAATCTTTCCAACGAAAAGAAAACGGACATAAAATCATAAGCTAATCTGAATCCAATGATTCGGACTCTTTCCAAATAATCTTTTTGCAAAATAATACATTCATCGAGTCGGGTTCTGAATTTTTAATAGATTCTTTTAACGTTTCTACAAATTATACCTTCATGCAATATTTCTGGCGCGTCTTATTATTTTGGTATTAAAAACGAAACAAACTTTGCCATTTCACTTATTTACTCTTGTTGTTTGGCGAAAAGAATAATAGATTTCTTCTTATTTATTCTATTTGAGATAAAATGACATTTGATTGGTCATATCGTATTCAGGCGGAAATTGTCCATTTATTTACAGGGTCTGAGTTTTAAAAAATCCACACAATAAAAACTCCGATGAGAGTATTTACTGTCTGGCACAAATTCAAAGAATTCAAAAGTCGTAAACGTTTAGTCATAAAAGTATTAAAAATTGAAAAAAAGATATTTCAAGGACATGGTGTAAAACTATCAATCTCTAGAAACTCGTTTGATAAAGTTGTTGTGAGAAAACGTTAATTAAATTTACCCAATTCATTTATAGACTGGCTGCTACTTCCGAGAGCGACGGTCGATTCCTCAAAGCAATGGGAGGAAAGAAACTAGACAATTGTAAATAGGCATTCACTTTCACCTAAACTTGCAGCAAGCGAGGAGGAACGATTCTGAGGCTCTCTGTTGGTGCTATTCTTCGAAATATCCATTTATCTTCATGGGTTCAAATATTATAAAGAATATTATTCACTTGGTAGAGTATAAGAGGTGATTAGATCTTTGGCAGGAAAAGGTGGGAATGTCAAGTTTGGAATTGCAAACTTCCATGCATACGAAGGCATTGATGCAAATTCATTTCAATACAAACATTATTTGTCCAGTATCTATTTAATGTAGTCTCGTCTCTCTACAGAAACTTTCTTATCAAGAAAAATAGAAAAAATAAAAACGTGAAAAAAGACTAAAATTTATTTCTTTTTAAAATTGGTTTTAATACATTTTATAAACTATAAAAGGACATTATTACCTTAATTTGAATAATTGCTTTTCATTAAATTTTTTTTAATTATTCGCAAGATGACTTTAAGATTGAAATGCGTTTGTAGCATTTAATTGAAACTGTAATTTCCCTATTAAATAATGTTTGTAGCAGTTGCATTACACTTATCTTCTCTTTTGGATAATAGATGGCGATACCTGATTAAGCCATCCCATATGTAATCCCATAATGCATTGCAATTGTAATGAGAATGAGATGTGATGCGCGCGCGTGAATGTCTTGTCTTTGTGTTTGTTTAAAGTGTGTGAATGTGATTATTAAAGAAATGTTTCCCACAACATTCGTCCTGTTGCTTCTTGCACAGATCATAATAATCTACATACCACCACATGTTGGCATTTTTCTTCCCTCACTTAAAATGTCTTTCTTAAATTTCGTTGCACATTGCGATGTCATGCATCATTGGACATTCGGCTTTCGTGAGGTCTCCATCAGTGTGGAGAAAATTACATAACTTCTACGATCTTCAGCAGCTCTCGTATATTTTTTTTAGATATTACCATTTTTTATGGCTATGATTTGATTGATTTTATTGGAACTTCGAAAAATAAAGTCTCAACGTTGGAGGGTAAAGCTCAGAATATAACACTAATAATACTTTATTGGATGAAATTTCTTTTGAATAGCGATTATTAAACACTTTTGAGCTCAAGATTCTTTGTTTTTAGTTTTTCTGCAATGATATTTAAATTGGAGCATATATATTATATAAAACTTGCCACTTTCTCGAGTTTCTTTTTTCGATTTTTAGTTCATGATTGTACATTGGCTTTCATGGAAGTTTGAGTACAGAATTTATTTTTCAATCCATACGATTCTTTTGTTTCTATGTGTCACTGTGTTAAGTTGCACAAAACTATGAAGTATTTGGAATAAATATTTCTTTCTACAGGAAGTAATTAATGATTTACACATGTAGATCTCTGAATGAGAGAATTTTTGTTCAATTGGTTGAAATCTAATGTTCATGGCCATTTCATGTCGCCAAGGATGCCAAAAATATCAAATACCGAAAGCAGTAGGAGTGCAACTCAACAAAGTTCAACGTTTGTAAAGAAATCAGCGACAGGTTTGCAAGAAAATTTAGTCTGCCTGTGTGTTCAAGTTTCCGTATTGACGTTCTCATATTCCCAAATTCAGAGTGCATATTAAAGAATATTTCAACAATTCCATCATAAATGATTCTTTTTTTTTCTAATGTATTGAATTAACTTAAAGGATTAAACTTTTCCTGGCCAATGCATACTATATCAGTCACGTTTACATTTTTTTCCCTTCAAAAATTTAAATGCTTTTCGCTGGAATTAAATGCTTTAAACAATTTATTGTATTGATTAAATGTGAACTTTTAAAAATTCAAGTTCGGTGGATTTCTTTATCTGCGGAAGTGAAACAAAATATTATTAATATATTACATTTGTTTTTTGAAACTCTTTTTCTGATTGATATGCGATTGTATGTCTCATTGCTTTACCTCTTTAAAAATACTGACTTCGCATTTCCAAGTGGAATGAATAGGTTCTCCTATGTTTTCCCTATTGCTATCAATCTAAGAAAAATATTTCGAATTCAATCGAAATATGAAAACGTTATTGGATTCGAATATTTTTTGGCATATTTTTTATATAAAATCGACAAAATTTATAATTCTATTTTTCTCGTGCTAATTAAACTCAAACTCTAGAAATAAGCAACATCATTTAAGAATTACAACTAGCCTATTACAATGCATGGGAACTGGCCAAAACTTGTTCAGTTTTCTGGTGATATTCTCAAAATTTAACTTTATGGCATATTGAATAGGTATAAATCTATCCTTTCTATCTAAATGCTGTCGAATAATCTTTAGTTTCTACCTGAAATTCGAACGAAAGTAGTATTTCATTTCCTTTCTAGATGCATCAGAACATTTATTTGGTTCATTTAAATGTCATTTAGGTGTCAGACACTTTTAAAAGTAGAGAGAGATTAAATACTGTTCAATTTCAAAATTAAAATGTACGTGTATCTATATAAAACAAAGTTCCACAGTGGGAGCATTGAAAGGATTTTCAAATTCCTATGCTCAGCAATGAACTCGTTTGAAAGTGAACCGTAAATGCTGATTCACACACAGAAAATTTCACGAATAGAATTCTGTTTTTGTTACGAAGGGAATATTAAAATCTCCTTTTTGTAAAACAAAGAAAATAGTGTAAATGTTGGAAATGTGAAAAAAATTCTGAAGGAATTTATAGATGACCTTATTAACATGGTGCCGTATTTCTTTTGCTAAAATTAATAATTTTTTCATATTTATTCAGAATTATTCTTCTAACACGAAAATAAAATGAAAACTTGGTGGGAAAAAATCGTTTTTCAAAAACAATCTTCCCCTGGTTTCTTTGTTTATTGTCTTGGGATTATAGCAACATCAATAACATTCAATTATTACTATACAACTTTCAGAAGATGTCCTTATACTTTTTCATTACAGTGTACTTACAGTACAGTACTGTACTGAACCATGTACTGAAGCAATTCAGAATTTTTTTTTTTGTCGCCCTCATTTTTGGCATCGGTATGACTGCTATTTTATTCAAATCATTTTGAAGTGGGAGCAACAACTGAAAGAAGTGATCTCTGGATAATGTTTCTTACTTCGTTTGTTCAATATTTTCTGAAGTTTTGAAAATTTTGATATACCCCTTTATAAAAGATGCAATTTTCAATAAACTTATTCAGGGTCACTGAATTCGTCCGTTTCTAATCAGTTTGTTTCGACTATTTGTGGTCAAAATCCTTTTTAAATAGACAGGAATACAGCGAAACGGATGCAAGAAATGTTACTTTTGGACTTAATAAATGAATTGTAAAAATTTTATACAAAACAATCGCAATAAGTTCCTATATTTCAACTCGGTGGCTTTCTCGATATTGCCTTGAACGCTCTTGAACGTCTATTAGTTCTTCCCTGCCGGGTAAGTATAATTTCAAACATACACCCATTAGCAGCGGGGCTAATCTTCATGGAAGTCTTTTACGACAAAACTGAAGGAATGAATAAATAAAACTTTTTTTTTCACAACTTAACCACATGCGGTGGATAGAAATGCCACGCACCTCAAGACGCTTTTGGTACAAAATCGCCAACGACGTGCTATACGCGTCAGAAGCAAGAGTGATGCTCGCCACACTTCGACTGAGACTGCTTGCCGGAACCACAGTCTTGGGTCTAAAATTTATTCATTTAGAAAATACTTTTTTTTTCATTTTTTTTATTTATTTATTTGATACTTTGCGAGTTATAGTGAACTCTTTTGGCAGGCGTACTTGTGAATTTCTTGTTATCTGCAAGTGGTTAAAAGCATCGACTTCCATGAGGTTTCTAATTCCTCAGAAGCGAATGAAACCAAATGCCCCCCCCCCTTCCCTAATGCTAAATATCTGGAGGGGGTATGCGATGAAACATTGCATGATGTCTGGGCGAACATCTAGAGCCATTCCGACGGCCTGTTGCGTTTACGGATAGGGTCGTAAATTTGTCAACTAACTCATAGTAGATTTGCCCCCGCCTGTGGACGTCGGTTGGGAGCTTCCCGCAAATTATTGGTAAAGTGAATATACATCAAAGAACCCGAGAAAACCACAAGATATGGGAAAGAGGACTGTCTGAAAATACGCCCGGGCCGTCGGAACAGGGCTTAATGTGCCTCTATACCTTGCCATCATATTGGTTACGTTGCTAATGGGTGTTCAGTACCTTTTTTATATAAATGTCGATCACTAAAGCAAGCTTTTTGTCTCACGAAAAATCGCAAATATGCCAAATATTAAAGATGCTGCTTATATTTTTCTATCTGTGCGCAATACCAAATTTTCATCCCACCCCATTCGGTAAACTGTTGCAGAAGGAGGAATCCTTGCCTGGTCAACAATGCTCGATCGTCGTGCCCCTTTTCGAAGAATGCTCCATCGAGTGGAGTTCTTCCAACGAAACGAGAAGAACGTTGGAGCCACACAAGTAGGATCGTGGCGTTGATTAGAAGTAGAATTCCTTATGCTTGCACTTGTGCAGTTCGGTGACTACGTTAAAAATTCGTATTTGCCTTGTACTATAAATATTCCTTTGTACTATAATTATGAAATTTAGTAAATACGCTGAAGTTTTGAAGGTAAATGATGTTCTTATAAATGTCCCTAATGATTTTTTTTCAGGATTTAGTTTTTAAATACCCAACGTTTCTAGTAAGTATTATGTTTTTTATGCATTTCTGAAGGGTATTGTGAAATTTTTTGAGAAGAAACTTATCAAAAAAATATTATATATTTATATATCGCTCGTATCTCTTACAGTTAATTTCAAAAGGAGGGATGACTGATGTAAGGATAGATCTCATTTCTATTAAATATAATCAAGTTTTTCCGATATGGTGTATTCCGGTATAACTTATATCTCAAAGAATTGTTCAACAAAAATTTCTCAGATTCAGTTTTCAGTTTTACTTTCAAAAGAATTTAAATGGCGTGAATAACAAACAATATTGTTTCAATCTATAAATATATTTCAAAAATTCACGAAGTTTAAATTGTAGACAATCCTTTACGAAATCATTCTGAAAAATATTCTTGACACTGTAACTTTTAAAGAAATGAATAAATGTTTGTATCTTATGGGATTAATTCCCATCAATTTATTAAGATTTGATGTTACAATTTTAGAACATCCCACATTTTCATTATTTAGGCGAATCCCTCTTGAGAAACCTTGGAGATGATTGGCTTCTTTGAGACTGTCGATGAAGTGATCTAAAAGCGGCCGTATTTTTAAAATAGTGATATTTAAATTTTCATAACTCGGTCAGTTTTAATTAATGATTTAGTTCACTGGATTGCACCTTTTTTTTTATTTAAGATATTAGCGTCTGAAGAATAATTTGATAGATATGATTCACAAGACAGAGGATATATTTAAATTTCGTAATTCTTCAACATTTATTGATTCAATTTACATAAAATATAATTAGGCTTTCCATTTAGATAACTTCGATAGCAAATGTATGTCTATTACTAAAGGTTTGCAATTTAGATATTTGGCTCTGAAAAAGTAGATATCATGTACATATTGATCCATATTTGCCTAAAATAAAACTGTTCCATTGAATTAGTAATATAAGTATCGTAAAAAGATCATTGAAAACGTTTCCTTGCCCTTGCATTTACTTTTCAGAAAATATCATTTTTCTTATTTATTTCATTTTATACAGACACGTGCTAAAAATTGCATTTTTATGTGTTTAATTTAAAATGAGAGTTAACTTATTTTTTAATTTGAGGTTTTTGTCGACATGATGGCAACGCTTTGGTAAAAGTTAATTTGTTCTCATTAACACGCAATGTGCTCGTGTAGCTTAAATTTTATTTTTATTTTATGGTAAATAAATTGTTAAAAAAATTCATCAAAAATAGAAATTTAATTTGTAATTAAAAACATTGGTGTCATTAAAAAGATAATTGTTTGATCTTCAATATGATGTAGAAATCAATTTTTTTTCCGTAATATTTTCGGAAGTTATAGCGAAAAAACCCTAATTTCGCTTAATTTTTAATTAAAATTGTAATTCTAATTAAAAATTTAACAGTCTCACCGAGGTGCAGATTTCTGACCTCCAAGGTATACACGTTTCAAATTTGGTAACTATACGTCGTACAATCTGGCCTGTGGAGCGCCAACACACGCACGCACACACACACACACACACACACACACACACACACACACACACACACATTGAGCTTTATTATAAGTTTAGGCTTAAAATATCTTTCTTTCAAAGACGAAATGAAATCAACATTATTTCTTACGGATAATTAGAAATGAAAATCGAACTAAACGGGTCATTCGATTTTGAAATAATTGACGCTTTGTATGTAAACCATTATTATGCTATTGTTTATATGATATCCAGAATTTCTAATATCATTACCTTCTTTTAAACCAATTTAATATGAATTTCAAATCTTTCTATTCATCTTCAGTTATAATAGAAGATACATAATAAAGGTTAGTGCAGCCGACGTGTTGCAGTTATTACTGTATATAAGCTAGACACGTGTATTGAATGTTTTCACGCAAAAAGAAATGATAAATTATGCAATGAAATATTTTGAATACAAATAATCTGTTCTTTGTGAGAAACAAGCGAATGGGGGTGATTGGTAAATTTTTATCGAGCTGACCTAAGAAATTATCTAAAAATTTCTGCAGTAGAAAAATTCACTTTTCTAACTCGATCAGTTTTCCTCTCAGAAAAATGGAATGTTAGTGTATTAAGAATGTTGCTAAAAATGATTGGGGATTATTTTAAAACTTTAGACCTCATAATTTTCCGCATTACATATATTCAAACTTAAAATATAATCGCATTATTTAAAAAAAAAATCCACTCTCCACTCGAATTATACGGTCATCTCTAACGATTTAAAAATTAGCTTTAGGACCAAGATAAACAGTTTCAAAAGAACAATACGTATCATTATAAAAATTAAACAATTTCAATTTTCAAAAAAAAAA
>JAPMOR010058077.1:0-31927 GCA_026543865.1 Argiope aurantia | reverse complement strand
CGGATGTGTGGCTTCGTAGATAGAGTCTCGTGTTGTTTTGCACTCGTCTTTGGTGATCTTAAGTTCGAGTCTGGAAGAAGAACGAATAATTTTTTTTTAATCATTAATGAAATATATTTTTATTTATATCTTTTTTCCGTACTTATTCTATATTTACTATTAATTTCCTCTATTCTCATACTTCGTAAAATAAAATTTGACTTCAAAATATCTATAAATTTAATAGTAATTTAAGTGTCGATGTCTTGTACATTTGCAGATATCATCCGTATGCTTTGCATTGTGCATTTCGATTAAGATTTCCTTCACATTTGAAACTTGATTAATGGTATTAAGAATCTAAGATTGCTGAGGTGTACGAGGGATGCGTGGCTTGGTGGGCAGAGGCGCATGTTTATTTGCACTCGTTTTTGGTGGTCTTAAGTTCGAGTCTGGAAGCAGAACGAATAGTTTTTTTTATTCATCGTTTTTAAATATTTTTATTTACAGCCTTTCTCCGTACTTATTGCATATTTACTACGAATTCCATCAATTTTCATACTTCCTAAAATAAAATATGACGTCAAAATATCTATAAATTTAATACAAATATTAAGTGTATATGTCTTTCATATGCGCAGATATCATCTGTATGCTTAGCATTGTGCATTTCGATCCAGATTTCCATCACATTTGAATCTTGATTTATGATGTTAAGAATCTAAGATTGCTGCTCTGTGCGAGGGATGCTTGGCTTGGTGGGCAGAGGCGCATGTTTATTTGCACTCGTTTTATGTGGTCTTAAGTTCGAAGCTGTAAGCAGAACGAATAATTTTTTTGTCTTATTTTGATATATTTTTATTTATTGTTTTCCTCCATACTTATTCTGTAGTTACTACTAATTTGATCAATTTTCATACTGCGTAAAATAAAATTTGAAGCCAAAATAACTATAAAATTAATAGAAATTTTAAGTGTCGATGTTTTGCACATGCGCAGAGATCCTCCGAATGCCTAGCATTGTTTTCTTAGAACCAGATTGAAGTCTTTAATCGGACAAGAATCTTAGGAATCTATGTAGATCAAGTGATAGCCTGGTGTGTAGAACCGTAAGTTGCTTTCAAGAGGAGTTCGTGTTTTGATACATATTTTGATTGAGGATTTGAAAGCACAGTTAGGTTCGTGATATAGTGTGTAAGATAAGAAAACGCTGCTTTTAATTTTAATATCCAGGGTTCGAATATCACGGCAGGTGAGATTATATTTTCTTCTGTCTTGTTTTAAAATTCCATAAAAGTTCTAAAAGCATTTAAAAACTTATTTTTAAAAATAACAATTTATGATAAATAATGAGATTTTCAAATTCGAATGAAGTGTGTCAATCTTCCATAAGAATACATTGTGTATATTTTCTGACCTGAGTCCAGGAAATCGTTAGGAATGAAATAAGGAATATTAAGGATGTTTTGAGACATAATTTTATTTTAGGATGATTAATTCCTAAAATTTTAGATTTAGTCTGCAGAATTATATTCAAAATTAATATAAAAGGAGAAGAAATATAAAACGATTCATGCGATCCGATATTCGAACTGAAAACCTCAAACTTTTCCGAATCTCTACGCTACCTCAATCCATAAAGCCGCATATCCTGCGAAGCTCACGGAGGATAAACTTTTTATTATGATTAAATATTCATAATATGAACAGCGATGAGCTCCTGGTTTAAAAGCACAAAGCTATGAATTCAGCAATTTTTGTGAATGTGCATCATATTGAGATTGAAAAAAAATTATTAATGGTATTGTGAAAAAAAAAATATTTTAAGATACATAATGAGTTGAATTTAGAGAATAATATTCAAAATAAATAAATATTTCGATTTTTACAGCATATTAACTTTAAGATGACTTTTGAATTATTTTATTTGTTAAAGCTTTCTACAATCGTCCTGAAGCGATGAAAACGTTTGGCGATGAAATCGAGGAGGTGGATAAACGGGTGCCTATGGAGGGGGCAAATGCCCTCCTACTTAACGCCGCCTCTGCTGTATTTGCAAATGATATCTTTTCTTTTGGTTCAAATTATAATAAAACAAGTTAGTTAAAAATGAATCACAACCACACAAACCTACACACACACACACATATATATTATTTCACACTGTTGCTGTTCACATAAACTTTGTTTGTTTGTTTGAATGAGGGGGAATTTAGGGAGTTTTAGCTACAAAGGCTGTCATCCCAGCGTTCAACAATATCCCCAATTAATAAAACACACATAAACCTTTTTCGTTTCAAAAATCGTTTCAATACAAAGTTGAGTTGTTTCATTTTATACACTTCTTAGAACTTTGAAATTATTTTAGTTTAAATATATATTTTTAAAATTACATCACGTGGTAATGATATGAATATTTGTTAAAGTTGCTACATTTTTCTTTTCTCCTATACAATGGCCATTAAAGTTTTAGTTATAAATATTTTTTTTTTTTTTTTCCAAAATGAAAGTATTCAAATATCCCAGGTTTTTCAGATTCACATTTGAAACTATACCTTAACTTCATTTTAAGATTTCGGACAAATGAGAAAATAAGTTCTTCATCGGGTTTTCTTTTATTATCAAAACTACAGAAATCCAAATTAATTTTAGCATTATAGTAGAGTGTCTTTCCAGCTCACCTTTCAACTCGACAAAGACAGTTTTCTTAATCATATATAAATAATAGAAAGTAAAAAAAAAAATCAAGTAAAAGGAGTAGAAAGAGATGACGAAAAAGGAAAGAAAAGAGAAGTAAGTATTTACGAAACTTTGCAAAAATATTCGATCGGGAATTCGAATTCAGCGCTCTTTACCGTATTTCCACTCGTTGTATTAAAAAATAAATCTCAACTGATTGCTTCCATTGTGGCCAGACTTAATATGGAATATTTTAAGAGAAGCAGTCTGGAAAAGCGGAACATTTGTTAAAAAAATATTATTCTTTTCAGAATGTCCAGATTAGTTTTAAATATTAATCCCATCTACATTAAGATTATGTTTCATTTACTCCTCAAAGCTTTTTCAAGGGCTTCTGACTAACTGACTCATACTATTTAATTTGATAATTTCATATTACTGTGAATCAATTTTAGAAAAATACATCTATATAATTTGATAAAGAAAAGAATTTTATATTAAGCAATTTGATATACTAAATAATGCTTACGGTCTTGTTCACGTGAATGGATAACTCACGAATGACTCGACCAACCAAAATAAAGATTTGCATGATGTTCATTGCTTGTCGCAGTAATCGTCTGCTTTTAAGTTGTTATTTATTTATTTTGATTGCGACAAGAGTGTATTTGTTTTGTGGTGTGTAATCACTCTGCTTGTTTTAAGTTTTTATTAACTTAATTCATTAAACTTATTTCTGCGGTGTCTACTTACTGAACAGATAGAGAGTAATCTCATATTGAATTGTCGTGAACTTTTTATTTCCTTAAGCGGAAATAAAATTACAGTCATCGCAATTGTTAAATAAATAAATATGAAGTCATAAAGACTTTTGATGGTGTATTCATCAGTTTTAAACTTATTTCATGTTAAATATAACATTTTCAATTGTATTCCGGATACCTACTTTCAAATATAAATTTTCCTGCGAATGCGGAAATAAAATTCGAGAAAAATTTATAATTCGTGCAGAAATCAACTAAAAAAATGGACAAAGAAGTGAATTCTGGAGTATCTGTGAAAAGTCATAGTGAGCTTCCAAACAAATCAAAGTCAACAAATGATAATAATTGTTCCACAGGTAACTTTTTCTTTTCTTCTTATATATATATAAAACTTGCCAATGTAATATATCAAAAATCAAAGTTTAACCTTAAAAACAAATTGTCATTTTGTAGATTTCTCTTGTATGTATAAAAAAGAATTAAAATTTCCTATGTTTGAAAAGATATTTTACAACATGCACACACACGAACAGAAATCTTTTTGTCTGTGAAATTCATGTTGATTTAAATAATGGACTAGAAATTAAGTGTAGAAATAAAATCGAACAGTAATCATAAGCAACTTTCAAAATTATTTGTACTGTTATAGATAAGTTTCCATTTACAGAAGCCACAAATTTAAAAAAAAATAAACATATATTGATAATGATATACTCTGTAAGAACAATTGATGTGCACATTTTTTTTTTTTTTTATCAGCAATAGCAGAAATAATTCCATGTTGGGCATTAAACAGACAGCTCTGTTATATAAAAGACATAAGAACATATAAAAAAATTTAAAAAGCAAATTGTATAAAGTTATTTCAAAAACTTTTAATGAAATTTTGTTGAACTTTCTTAGAAAACTTATTTTATTATTATTATAGTCAATTACAATGAACTTATTTTAGTCCCTTTTAACTGACTAAAGAAATTCGAAAATTATGCATGTGAATGATTGATACATTAGAATTAGTTGTCTATTAGATTTTTTAATAAAATAAATTAGAAAAATATAAAAGAAATTTATTTTACTATGACACATATAAAAAACAATCAAAATGAGATTATACAAATCATTTCCACGGGTTGGCATTTAGTTCATTTTCAGTTGTTTGTTTGCAAACACGGCATTTAAATAGTAATTATAAAGAATTGCACAGCCAGAGGGTTAATGTAGTGAAGAAAAAAAAATCCATAAACAGGAATAAGAAAGCAAATGTTATATTCATTTTGTTACTTTATATAAAGTAAGTAAATTTACTATTTGTTAAACAGAGTGGCCAAAACTAGTAACTGTATGAATGATTTAGGAAGGTGCCATATCTCATCCTGTACTTACTGAAAAAACATATAAAACAACTTCTCGTTTCATTGCTAATATTTACATGAGAAGATGTTTCAGATTTTGGGTTAGTCAGAAATTCAGAAGTTATAATGTAGGTAGTTTTTTGTATTTATAAATCTTAGGAAATAATTAAATAAATATTTTTGCTCTGTTTCATCCTTGAAGTTTTGTAAATCTGTTTAGTTCTAATTAATCAAATTAATTGTGCTTGCTTTGATATCTTTTGTTGTTTTCCTTGTGTGTGCATTCCTAAAGATTTTTATGTGCCAAAAGAATGTTTCAATTTTGTTAGCATGGTTATTAATAAAGTAGTGAAACTATATATGTCTTATGTATGAGAAAGAATGTATATATACAATAAATCATGTTTTTTTTTTTAATTTTTAAGATTATCAATAAATTTGTTTTTTAATTGATGACAAAATTTCTGTCTCAAAATCGATTTAAAATTGTAAATGGATCTAATTCTTTATGCAGAATGATGCCTAATTTCTTTGTGGGAAACACGATAAAGGCAAATTTATTTCAATTTAATTGAAGCTTGAACTTTTTTAGCCCAATTCTCTATTTCAAATATTGTATATATAAATTGATACAATACTGTCTCTTCTGTCAATATGATAGCATCGTCTGTAAGCAATATAATATTTATATTTTTGTATTTATTTTATAATTTTTTTCAGAATTCTTTATGCAACAATCAATCAATGTATTGATCCAAATCAAGATTTTGCTGAAATCCAATGTTATTAGTAATTTTTAAATTAAAATTCTTCATCCACTGCAATCTTAGTACTGAAAAAGTTATTAATCTACTGTCTTTCTGTCTGAAATTTTTGCTATCTTCAAGCTTGTTAGTTATTTTAGAAATTTAAGATAAAAAGTTAATATTTATTTATATTCAAAATTAGCTTTAATAGCTCTGGATTCTGCAGAAACGAAAAGATTTTGAGTAATGAAAATAAAGAAGAAAGGATATAATTTTAAAAATTATGCATTTATTTGGGCTCAGTTTATGTGAACATTAAAGAACAGGTAAATTGCCTAAGCAAAGGGTTATTAAATCTGATATTCATAAAAATTTGTAGATATTCAAAAGTTGGATCAAGGAAGATTCTTCAGTAAAGTTAAAATTTATAGTTGTGGGTTGGTTGAAGGAAAATTGAGTACATTATTTATGAGTGCAATCAATATCTAGTTATCTATGTAAAGTTCTTTCCTTGAAATTATAAGAATAAAAATTATATTGACTTAACAGAGAGCAAAAAAAAGGGGGGGGGGGGCAATTTTAGATTTTAAAAAAAATGTACTCTATTAGATTATGGTGTAACAATTTAAAATAAAATGTATAATAAAATTTAAAATAAAATATATGATAAAATTTAAAATAAAATATATATGTAAATATAAATCCTGCGAGTGTTCTTATTAAAATGGCCAATCTGATAATGTAAATGTTTGCTTTTATTTAATTAAATTCCCAGAAGTCAAAATGTTGGCATGGATGGCAACAAACTTAGAGTCAAATCTAATTGTGACATTAATATCTGTAATTATTTTTGTATGCTATTTATAGTTAATGAGATATTAATTCATTTATAGAAACAGTCATCAATTATAGTTTTTGAATAATTCCCAGAGTTTGTTATATACAGATGTTTGTGAGAGTCAGTTGTTTATGTGTATATCCTATGAATAAAGGGTTGTTGAACATCTGTCCATTGTTTCATGAGTGGATGCTACACACAATTGAGTTTAAAGGAGAAAAAGAAACAAGCAAGCAAACAAACAAAAAAACTTGCACTGTTAATAGAGGCTGATGATATCATCTGATTATTTTTATTTTGTTTTCTTGATGAAAATGTTTTATCATCTTTGCTGTCCATTCATGTCTTAACTTTCAACTACATCTGAGTTTATAAAAATTGTTTATTTATTTCATTTTAACATTTTTTTTTAATTTTGAAAATTTAATTGTTTTTTTTTTATTGGTATTTGCATTGATTTACCATGGAATGAAGGATTCTAACTTGCTTCGATTTTTTATTTCTAGTTATTTCTTATTTTTTTCCATCACTTAACTATAACCAGAAAGTCTTGTTTAATGATTTCTTCATGATTTTTGTTAGTTCCTTTTAAAGGAAATTTGTTATGTATTAAAAAAAAAGTTGATTGTTTAAAATTTTTAGATCAGTCTGAATCTTATTATTTTTCTTTACTTTATTACTCAAAATGGTGATTGTAATGTTTGTACTTTATTTTTGATGGTCGTGTAATAGTCCATGATCTAATAAATTATCAATTACATGGTAGGAAGTTAATTATGTATAATTAATTAGCACAAAACAAGATTGCAAATAAATATATGTGCAAATTTCAGATTCTGAATTGAATTGAAGCTAAGATATTATTTACTTGTAAGTAGTAATTCTTAATTTGTTGCATCACAACAGGATTAGGAAACAAAATTCAATTGTATATTGTCTTTAATCTTCTTGCATTGGGGAACTTTAAAATCTTATCTTAGTTATTCTGTCATTTTACTTGCAGTATTATTATAGATGAATTTTAAACAAAATATATAATACTATTATACATATGAAATTATTATTAATAACACTATTATGCATATGAAATTTGCTTTGTTGTTTAAGTATTTGGATCTGCTCACATTTATTTCATATAAATAGCTAAATTTTAGAAATTTTGGTCAAGTTAACTTTCAAGTTTTGAAAAATTAAAATCTTAATTAAGAATAAATTAATCTTGTTTCGATTTCGTTCAATACCTATGATTTAAAAATATTTTATTCATGGAAATGTATGTATTTCCATATGTATATTATTGTAATAATATACATATGGAGATAAGCTGTCTGCTTTTGAAATGAACATAAAAAGTAGGAAAAAGATGGTTTGCTTCTTAAATTATTAAAAGTAAAAGCACTAATATGAAGTAGAAAAAGAAACAGCTGTATTGAAAATCATCATCATATTCTGTTATGTTACCTTTGCCAATCTGTCATTTAAGAGTTATTAATTTAGCATCTCTTCAAATGTGCTCACATTTTTGGCCTTCTATGTTAGTGCATCAGTATTTTATTCTTAATTTTTTTTACATTAGTTTAAGATTTCTAGTATGTTCTTTTATTTTATTTTGCTATTTTAGAGTAATTTTATTTCCTTTTGCAACTTTACCCTCTCTCTGATTACAGTAATGTTTAACTTTTCCTCAATTTCTATTGTTGCAAAGCATTTTCCTCTTTGTACTTATTGTTAGATTAATTTGAATTACATTTACCTTGTCTTAGGAATGATAATTCAAAGAAATTTCCAGACATTCTGAAGAATTTTTAATGCACAATGTTTTGTGAAAAAGTCTGAAATTTTTTGCATTTATAGTAGTTGAATGATGAATGGAGGAAGCCAAAGCATAAGCAATCAATTTTACCTTAATTAACAGGAAAATCATACATAAAGAAGAATTTGACTTTTTATTTTTAAATTACAATGCATTAGGTGTTTAAAAGGATTGGGGGGGGGGGAAGCAATGTTAAGATGAAATATCAATAATCCATTGTTACATGAATGCCATAATTGATTTATGTATGATCTTATACATAGAATTTCCAATAAAGGAAGAGTAGACAGATAGATGAGAAGAGTTGTTTACTCATAACGTCATCTTATAACTGCTTCTATTTGAACACTAATTTATTTAAAAAGTAAAAACTCGAAATAAGTGTTTGTTAAATTGTATCAATTAAAAAAAATCAGTTTTAAATTCTAAATTGGTAAATTTTATAGAATGCAGAAAGGTAATTGTTCATTCCAAGACATTGCTTATCAACCTTATAGGGAAAAATTGCTATGTGTGGATATATACGGTCCCCAGCTTTCTTTGAGATTTCTAGCTTACGCCAAGATTGTCAAGCATGCAACCGTCTTCGCGATATCTCTAGTTTGCATGGCGATAAAAGCTGGGGTCGCAATGAATCCACAAGTACTAGGGTGCGTTCATTATTCGTCCACGTCATTAGAAGTCCTTAAAAACTATTAATTTTTTATGGTTCTTATAGTTAGGCCTTTTTTTTGTGTGTGATGTTTGATCTTTTATTGCAGAAAGTGTTTCAATGAGAGGGTTTTATTTCGATTTAGAGAAATACTGATAATAAAGAAAAAATGTGTTTCTATCATTTATTTTCTTGGTACTTTCTTTTTTTCCCTTTCGCTTATTTAGATAGGGAGAAAATCATCCCCTTTTAAGGATAATTTTATGTATTCATGTAAAACCATATGAGTTAAACTTTTAACAATGTTTTCAGCAAGTCGTGTGCTTTTCTACATTAGTTTTTTTTCTTCTTTTGAGCATTTGTTATTAGTTATTTCGAAATTATTTAGTAAATCACTAATTGTAATTTTTTTAAAATATTTTTACTGCAAGAAATTTTTGCGCATAAGAAGCTTTAAAACTTTTTAATAGTATGTAAGGAAAATTTAGATTTAATTCACTATGAACTTTCAGAAATGCATATACTGAATTGTTTAATGCTTCCAAAAATAAAACGGGTGTGTAGCATCATTAAAAGTGCTTAATCTTAAAGAGAAAAAAAAAAAGAAGAAAAAAAGGAAAGAAAGAAAATTTTTAAGCACCTTTAAAATGCTCAATTTTCTCGAGATGTGCAAAGAAAGCTTTTTGTTTTGTTTCTTCACATGTTGAATGCGATAATTCGAAAGTGTGATCTTAAAGCCTTGTTTACCGGATGTATTGAGAAAGAAAACCAACAAAAGGTAAGAATTCGGGGGAAAGAATCCAGGTTGAAATAGATCCATGAGATCCAACATATATTAAACTCGTAATTATTTTCCTCCTCCCTCCTTGTCGTTTATTGAAAAAATTGGACTTCTTGTGTATAGCCGACCACTCTGCCACCACTGAACGAGACAGTTAACTGCAAAGGGCAATACGAAATACGTCGTCGTTTTGGAGGTTTTTTTGCAGTACATGGGCCACCGGCCGGGGCCTTCAGCTGCATTTTGAGTAGGGTTATGACTTGTGTTGTGTGAAATTCCTTGGAGTGAAAAAAAAAAAGATACGCTATGTGGAGTGAATAATGTGGAGTAGAATTTAAAATGAAATAAAGAAGAATGATAATAAGTTTTTACCATACTTCTTCCCATTCGAAAAATGTTCGAACTTTAATTTTTATTATTTTAGATACTGAAGAATTTGAGTTATGGCTGATAAATATACGTTTAACCTTTTGTATATTTTTAAAAAAGAATACGCAGATTAGTCCGATCAATGGAAAATAAGAATACAGCAGGTTGAATTTGGTGTACCAAAGAAATGCATCGCCCCGAAATATGTCACATGGCAGAAACTGTTCTAAAAACACTTACAGCGAAGTCTTTATAGTACATTTCACATTCAGTCATCATTCTCATTAATATGTCGTTTTGTAACAAGACCTTGAACGACCTATTAAAAGGATTTTGCTGTACTATATTGAATTATAATTAATTGCGATTTCCAATGACGTTAGTTCATCGCATAAAATCTACTATGATGAGATATTTAATTTAAAGCCGCCATAAATTTTCAATGATCGTAATTTCTTCCCATCTCTCTCTCTCTTTTTAATGTCTCCACACACCAAATTTTAGCTTTTACGAAAGGGAGGGCCCTGCTGGATCTGGAAATTAAAATTTAGGAAAAAATAAACAAAGTTTTCAAAACTTCCGTTCCTCAGGGTTCAGATTCTATCTTTTTATACCGATTTTTTTCTCTTTATAACTCATATAGTTTGTTTTTTTTCCCCTAGGGAAATTTTTCTTTATATATGAAGGTTTGTTTTGATTGACAAAGCAACGTGCAGTATAAACCATTGAAGTTAGGAGCATGAAATTTGGGGAATTATTTTTTGAATATTAAAGGTCCACTAAGAATGGATTTTTCAAAATTTTAATTGGAAGTTTAATAAATAAAAAAATGAAATAATAAGGGAATTTAACATGTTTTTGTCTTAAGGTATACGAACACGTTGAAAAGGTCCATTTTCGCCAAAAATGACATTTTTTAAAATTCTTTTATTGGATAGACTGGTCTTTGAGCTATCCAAAACAGGTTTACTTTGATCTCTACGTTAATTAGAAGACAAGATATTAATATTTTCGTAATGATCGGTAAACTGGAAGTGGACATTTAAATAACCGGAAGTACCGATTTAAAGGACAAAAAACACGTTAAAAATTTGTATAAACACAAATTTAGTTTTAAATATGGGACATTTTTTGCACTGCAAAATGAAAAATGCCAATGAGAGTTTTAACGAAGTTTTGTGGAAATTTGTACCTAAAGATGTCTTTGTTGAGCTCCGAATCTTCAGATTAGAGGCATTTATGTCTGTAATACATTTTAACGAAGGTTTTATAGGATGGCTGAATGTTCTTAAGGTTATTGGAGTATATAATAGTGCAAATGCAGTTAGAGCATTTGCTGAGCTGGACAAAAACAGAATATACGGCGGCGTTCACTGCGGAACACAAAAATTGCCAGAAAAAAAATGATTAAAAAGGGAAATTATTAAATGCTGATTAGAAAGAAGGTATAACGTATAGTGTGGTGAATTTTAAGTATGTACACACATAATTTATTATTAAAACATGTTAGTGTATACTTTAAATGCATTTTTTTCTTATTTTTTGCTCACTTTAAATCAAGTAACTCAAAATATAATTATCATATTACTATGAAATTTGGTGGACTTTATCTTTCTACTATTTTCTAGAGAATGGACTAAAAGAATTTAGATTGAGGGAATATTTTTTAATTTACAGCCTATTGTTTGAACAATAGAGTCATAAATTTACTAAATATTTCATGATAAATTCTTCGACTGATTCTAAAACTTTTATTTATTATTATAACCATACGATTGTCATTCATTCCCTAGACAAAACTATGTTGTTTATTTTGGTATAAGTTTTATTCGGATGAGCGTAAGAGTTTTTGGTGTAGGCAATTTGAAGTTTTTAAAGAATTTGCTTAAATTTATGCTATTAAATGCCAATTTTCAAAAAGTTTTAATATTTATTTCAAATATTGACATCCAGTTACTAATTTTGAATAGTCTTAAACCCAGAATACGGTTAAAGTATGTCTACACCCTGTTTTTCTAAAAAAAGTGCTCCGCACATGTTCGGATACCTTAATATCAAAGTATATTATCGCATTATCGGTGTAAAAAAATATTTATGAACAATTTTAAAGCTTTAAAAAATCAGGTTTTCAGTGATACCAATTTTGTTTGAATGAATGTATTTTTTTGTCTTTAGTTTTAGTAATTTTTGAAAATTAGTTTTGGACACAGTTTGTAGTAATGAAATTCAAAACAATATACATTGATTTTTCGATTAGCGTTCACTTGCCATTGTTAAAGTAATGATAAAAAAATACTTTGTTTGCTTTAATTTAAACTTAATTAAAATGTTTCAGAAGTTTATTGAATAAGATTTTTTATTTGATGCATTTTGTTAAATTTTGAAGTAATGCGATATATTGTCTCGCATTGACTTCAAAAAATACTTTAAAAACAAATCTTCAGTTGGCATTTTTTTTTTTTTTTTTTTTTCATTTTGCTTTTACATGCCCTCCTACAGCTATAGGATTTCCATAATTGCTATAGAAATTAGATGAAAACTGCGGAATTATGGATCTATAATGAAAAACTACGGAAAAGCTGTAAAATAACGATTATATACGCGGGAAACTACAAAATACATTCAAATTTCCGTTTTCCGAATCTTTGGGCACAACAATGCGGATAATGAAAGTATTTTTAGCACGGTTAGAGAGAATAGAAAGAAATGATGGGAAGTGGGGGGAGAAAAAAAAACGGAATCTTGCATCAGCACGAATACAAAAACATTGGAGACACTCTCCATAACAAAAATGCATATATGAGTTAGTTGTGATGTTAAATTGAACAATGATAATTTAAGATAAGTAAAAGTGCTTGCTATTTAATAAAACAAAATTGTAAATCCAACAAATAATGTTAATTTATGGGATCAATAAAATCTTGTTATGGGATTTTTTTTTTTTTTTTTTTTTGTAAAAATTTTTATATTTAGTCAATGATAAGTATCTGTGAAATAATCTTGAATAATGTTTGAAACTATTTATTTTCACTAGTTAAAATGATTTAGAATTATATTCTTCAATAATTTGCTGATATTATGTTATATGTAGTCTATCGGTAAGAAGTGCTACTAATGATTGGGTGACCAGTTGTTAAAGGATATGTTTTTAACTGCAGAACATGAACTTCAAGAATTTGTTTTCGTTATTTATGAAAACAAGGACTTATTTAAAGCATTTTTATTTCTTCAAAAAAAATATATAATCACATTTTTATGTAATTTAAAAAAATTAAAATATGATTTTTTTTTTTTTTACGTTTAGTTTAAAAAGCAGGTTTTTATTAAACTTTCGGAATTTTAAACATTCAAAAAAGACTTTAATTAAGTTTCAGAACTTAAAAGCGATAAGACATTTTTGTAAAAATAATTTAACTATTCCTGAACGCTGTTATTCTTTTCTATTCAAAAACAAAACTGATTTAGAATATTGCTTGGATCTATCGTTCATTTCATGGCTGTTTTACCAGTCTTGAGATTATAGCCACTCTGGAATGCTTTAGTTCCAGCTTAAGACGCAATTAAAATTACTAAATATAGTAAGTTATGCAGGAGAAAATTGACACTTTCCATCCCATCCATATCGATTCTTATTTGTTGTTACATATCTAAAAATCAATATAATATTTTGGGTCGTGCTGCGCTTCTATCGATATTTACAGGACTGATGTATTGATCTAAGTGTTGGGTTGTTCGGAAAGTAATTTCGTTTTTGTGGAAATGAAAGACAGTTTTCGTATAATAAACAAATACTTTATTAAATTATATATTGGCCGTTCTTGTCCAACACCTTTTGCCATCTTTCTGGTAGTAGCATCATTCCACGCTCATAAAATTTTTGGTCTTTGCTGCCAAAAAACGGATCGAGGTGGTTTTTGACCTCCTCATTTGAGGTGAAGGTTTTACCGTCTAAAAAATTTAGCGAACCAGTTCTGGCACTGGCGCACTGTCAACACACCTTCTTCATACACATCGGTCCATTTCTTTCTGGCTTGAACAGCATTTTTACCCTTTCTGTAGTAAAACAGCAAGATATGTCGAAAAGGCTGCTTATAGCTCTCCATATTTAAAAGGACACCCACCAAAAACTACTGCTTAGAATGAATTGGAATTTTTCACACACAAGCCTTGCTATATGAGCTCTCAAAGCATATAAAAATGATACGGCTTAAATGTGAAGTTGGGTGCAAAAAAATACAATTAAATCCTCTGTCGGGAAACAACGAAATTACTTTCCGAACAACCCAATAAATTGGTAATTTTTTTAATTTTTAGAAATGTTTAAAGAGATCACAGATCGTTATTGCTAACCTAACAAACGTTTAATTAATTTTTTTATATTGATTATTTTATCATTTTTATGTTTTTGTCGAAACCGGTAAGATATCATTTGTTTTACGATAGCAGGCTTTGTAAAAATACAGAAATAAATATTAAATTAAAAAAAACACACATTTTAAAATTATTTAAAAAATATTTTCTTTAAAAATGGCGCATTATAAAACAGAAAACATCGTAAGTTTAGAAAATACGCAAGTTTAGATATCCATTTCTTTGAAATTCAAAATTGGCTTGAAATTCAGCTTCGACCATTTCTTTGAGCTTATCCAGGCCTACGACATTCATCTTCGAACCAAAAAGAATTCAAAAGGTGCTATGCTTCATTGATAGGTTGAATTTATGTTTTGCTGCAGCTCCACTAATCCACTTGGTTAGGTTTTCCAGTGCTAATTTTGAAAGAATGGATGTTATAGTCTGGTAGATCCGTTCATTTTGTCCATTAGCTCTTTGCAGACCCAGTAGTAATTAATCGATGATTTATTCCTTTTTTGGCGCAGTAATCGGCAAAGCCGTTAGAGAAAAAAGCCGTACCTCTATCCAAGACTATTCGGGAAGGGCTACCAAACTAGTCTTGTGTATTTCCAACTTTGCTATTACTTTGGCAGATGTTTTGCTTTTCGTAGGATAAATCCATACAAACTTAGTAAACACGTCAATGATTGCTAAAACATGTTTTTAATTTTTATGTATACTCTTCAAATATTCAAGTTTTATTATATGTGTGTAATGGTGTTTTATATAACGTATGTAGCAGGCCCTCCTTCTTTCCTCTGAGAATACAATGGACAGTTTGATATGATATTCTCTACTTTCTGTCTAAGTTTAGGAATGAAATAATAGTCTTGAAGGTGCTTCTCTGTGGTTTGATTCCAGTTGTCCTTTATCGTGTGTGTTTCTTTTAATTTCGGTTCGCATGCTGTCAGTACAACTACTAAGTCTTTACCATCAACAAATTTATACACAATTTCGTTTCGATTGCAGTAGTGTTCGTAATTAGAAATTCTTAATAATTCTTTGATTACTTCATTATCTTGAGCACTCATTGTATTTTATTCTCCGTAAGATGTTATTGAATGAGATACAAAATACGTCTATGGGAGATCTACTTAAGGTGTCAGTATGAATCATACGTGTGCCGGAGCGATGCTCAATGACGTAATCGAATTCTTGTAGCAATAGAGCCCAGCGTGCAACGCAAGTTGACAAATCTGCTTAGTGTTTTCGACCGCTTTCTGTAATAATTTTGAATGGGATTCCCAATAAGTATACTGGAAATTTCTTTATTGTTTCGATAACGGCAAGAGGTTCATAACTCGAATGCTTCGTTACGGCATCTGTTGTTTTCTTATTCATGAAACAGGTGAGGTGAAAGTTTTTATTGTCAGGGGATTTTTGCATTAAAATAGCTCCGTATCCCACTAAACTAGCGTCGATATGTAGTTCAGTTTCGAAACTAGGGTTCTAAATTCTTAATAAAAGTTTTTCAGTTAACAATGACTTTAACTGATTAAAAGAGTCTATTTCCTCTTCGCCAAATTTATACTTTCGGTCTTTTCTCTAGAGGTCACTCAGTGGTCGAGCAGTGGAGTATTTTGGGATAAACTTTCAAAAGTGTCCAGTTAGTCCTAAGAAACTGTAAATTTGTTTTTAGGTCGTTGATTTCGGGAAATTAGAACAGATTTAGTTTTTAGAGTAGATGGAAAGCTTTTACCTTCTATGACATGGCCTAAAAATTCGATTCGCTTCTTCAAAAAATGAGATTTCTCAAAGTTCATTTCCAGTCCGTATGCGCTGGCAATGTTTAAAACTCGTTCTATTCCTTCTTGAAATGAGGAAGACAAAATTATAATATCATCCCTAAAGGCCAAAACAATATTATCCTTAATCGGAGATCTAAAAATAGTGTTCACTTGACTTTTAAACACGGCTGGAGAATTATAAAGTCCAAAAGGAATCTTGTGAAATCGGTATCTACCTTCATGGGTGACGAATGAGGTATATTTTCTATTATGTTTGTTTATATCCACACGGAAGAATGCATTTTTGAGATCGATAGCACTGAAGGTGCGCGCGCTTCATGCAATCTGTCCAATATATCCTTGATTAGAGGAAGGGGAAATCTATCCTTTACAATGACTATTTCATCTCCTATAATCGATGCAAACATAAAGGGTTCCATCTCTCTTTCTCACGATTACAACTTATGTACAGTATTTTGAAGAACTGGGTTCTAGAGCTTGGACAATTTCTTTTTCCGAAAATGGTAGTCTACGGAACTAATGAAATATAGGTTCGTTATGTTTACCAAAATGTTTAATTCAACACTTGCTGTAACTTGAAATTGATTGTTGTACTTTATGTTTAAAAGTATTTGGAACGTCAGGTTCTGTGTTCAATTCATCTTTGTTAGGGGTCACCACAACTGATAGGACGAATAGTTAGTTAATTTCCTCTGCACGCTGAAATATAACTTTGAACGCAGTTCCATTGTCATTAATTAATGTTTCACCCTGCCATTAGTACATTAAGTCCAACGATCATACCTTAAGACATAACATAATTTTCTACAATAAATATATGTGCTTTAGCCGTAAAATCATTAATTTGAATCTCTTTAAAATATCCCAATGGTTTTACTCTGCATTTACCAAATCCACTTAAGGTAGAGTCCTATGGAGATAATTTCTTGACATTTAGTTATCAAACGCTGATTTACAAAGCAATGTCGCTTGACTTCGGTGTCGATAAGTGAATCAATCATTGCTTTATTGTTAAGCATTGTTTTGAATTTGATATCTAAGGTGGCTATTTCTGGTTTCGGCTTTGCTTTTGGGCATTATGAAGCTTTATCGCCGAAGGTTCCACATTTAAAACCATGAGATCTGATTTGAGTCCCCGTAGTTAAAAAAAGATTTTTAAAATCACTATATTTCATACTTCCAAGGCACCACTAAATTCTACTTTATTCGTACTTTCGTTTTTAGAGTTAAATCTATCATCATGCTCAAACTTTGGTTTTATTTTTTCAAAAGTATTAAGTCTATGATTTAGATCGTATTTTGTTTTTACTCTATCAAAAGCACCTTTACTTTTTGCAGAATCACTTTTTGTTACTTTGTAAACTTTAAGTTTCTCTTTAAATTCAAATAAATCCTTACATTGATACAAAATAATTTTGTTTTCTTGTCTATCATTTAACCCTTTGATAACGTAGAGCGTGAAAGCAAAATCTTCAATTTTTGCAATTCTTTTATTTTTAGAAAATATTCTGAGGCGGAATCAGAATCTCTCATCTTTTTTCTGCTCAAAAGTTCATGCAAATTGGATGAATTTACTTCAAAAGAAAATTTATCAATCGAGCCTTGTCTCGGTTATCGTCACGAATTGATTTCTGTTCTGCTCGAATCAACAATGCCTCTTAAGGATCTTTCAGCAAAGACACATTTTTGTGAGTCTGACAGACTAAATAATTCAGAAATCTTTTCGAAGTGATCGACCCAATTAACTATGTTTCCCTGTAATTCTGCATTAAATTTGGAAATAGTACTCTCGATATCTGAATAATTAATTCCAATATTATGAATAGCAGAGCTTCTATTTAGATTACTTCTATGATCATTATCACATTGCACATTATAAATCTTATTCCTACTACACTGCATGGAGAAATTATTTCTATTTTTACTTTCACATTGCATGTAAGAATCTTTCCCCCCCCCCTTCTAAAATCATTCGTATTTGCCGAATTTTGTTCTTCGCTGTTTGACTTAGACGTAACACCTCCACCAAAAATTTCGACTAGCTTCTCAAGGTCGCATAATAAAAACATAATTTTATTTGCTATTCCGGCTTCTCGCCGTCAAATGAACAAATGTAATTAGTATATTACTCTTTATCATTTTTAATCATTTCGTTGAACGAAAATGAGTCATGCAGGTTTTATAATTTCTTTTTAAATTCATCGCTTCGGATTAGAAAACCAAAGTCAGGACAATTTTTTATTCGTTTTCGATTCGATCAGAATCAAAAATAAATTTATACATTATTCCTATTTATTTATTTGTTTACACTACGATTCTTAATGCAGTGCATATCTCTTTAATATCATTTAAAGTTTTCTTCTTGTAACGCTACGTTCCTCTTTTTTCTCTTTTTCTTCAGAGCCTAGAGTTCACTCATGGAATCCACAGTTATCCATTATAATCCAGTCTTTAATAATTTTAAGTCTTATCGTCTTTTGTTGTATAGCATCTTTCATAGTAAGACTGAATCCTAGTATATTGTAGTCCGGAATCCTACTTTCATTCGGATTATTTGTGGAGGATGGTCGGCGGCAATAATCTCGATTATTAAATTGTAGATATTTAATTGATATAAAATATTTTACGGATTTATATTTAGAATATTATATAAAAATAAAGTTTAAAAAATAAGGAATAAAAACGCAATTCGTCATTGCCATTAAGTTATAGTTCATCATATTCTTTAAAGTTCCTTCTAAGAACCGTCTGCTGTTCGTATCGTGTCGTTTTGTCTAGTCTGGTATCCGTCTCACTAACTCTGGTCGAGTCCGTTAGTGGCGCTGGTGAGCAGGAACAACTCTCCAATCAGGACGTCAGTCTGGCACCACATATCGTTCATTTCAGTACCCTAAAACGATCACTTTTCAACGATTCTATCCCATTAAGGGGTGAGACATAGAAGAATGTTCGCATTTCCGGAATTTACTTTATTGTTAAATGCAAACATCTCCACCTTTCATCGTTCCTCTTACCCCTATTTGGTAGAATTAAGCCTATCCAAACGTATGCGCAAAAGCGCGGAGGGTTTTAGAATTCGTTGGCAAACAATATATATCGATATCAACTTTAAAATCAAATCCTTCAATCACTCTTGACCATCTGTCAGTCGGTACATTCACATGCATATAAATGTGATGATTCGAAGATGCAACAATTAGAATGAAATTTGGTAAATAATCTTATTATCAAAATTATAATTCTGTGTCATTCGGACAGCCAAAAATGCATACTTGGCTTTCTTCCCTCATGTTTCCTCATGGTTTTCTTTCCTCAAAATACATACTTGGTTTTCATGTCTCACGACAGTAAAAATTCTTGCGCTTTTCCCCTAATTTCTATGTAAGGGGGGGGGGGGGAAAACCTTTATTTGAAAACTGCGAAAAAATTTTTGAGGGACCCTTTTTAAAAAAAAAATTTTTTTTTTCTTAAGGTTTTTTTTTTTTTTTTTTTTTTTTTTTTTCAAATGCATTAGAACGATGACTACTTTAGCTTTTTTATGGATTGAATATTAGTAAAATAATGATTGTAAGTTTTGGAAGAGCACTTTCTTAGCTGAAATTATTTCTTCACTAAGTAACTAATGCCAGTTTAATTCTTGCACCCAAAATATTCTGCATTTAATTGAGCGAGTGCAGTGTAAAAGGGGACAAATTAAAGGAACATTCCTATAGACTTATATACTTTACAATAAACTTATATACTTCCCTATAAACTTATATGCTACTTCCCATTTAATCATGGTATATCAACTGAAATATGTGCCCCTTGTAATTTTTTCATGGGAAATCACTCATGACATCAAAAAAGATTGCTACAAGAGGAAATTTCAAAATTTATACTGTTTTAAATGTATAGGCAATTCTTTATAGAATTGTCTATACTGGTACAGGTGCCTAACTTTTTAGGTACATAATCTTTCAGAATACATTGCTAACTTTAAAATCGTATTTTTAGTTTTCACATACAGAAGGTGGTTATAATTAAAGTGATCCTATTCAGATCCCTCTAGAACCCTCTACCCATCGGATTAGGCGCCGCGGTGGCCTGGTGGTAAGGTCTCGGCTTCGGAACCGGTGAATTTCAGGTTCGAGACCCGATTCCACCGAAGAACCGTCGCGTAAGGGGGTCTGTTGCTCGTTAAATCCGTCATGACCAAACGTCCTCCCGCTGGTGTGGTGTGGAGAGGGAGGTGCCAGCTCAGGTGTCGTCCTCGTCATCTGACCGGGGTTCAAAATTACGAGGTCAGTCCCAAAATTCCCTAGTGTTGCTTCAAACGGGACGTTAATATAACCAAACCAAAACTACCCATCGGATTTTGATGAACTTGGTATACATGTTATGTGGACCAGGAAGAAAAGATTTCTGCAATAAAAAATAGTTCAAATTTTTGCCACCAGAGGGCATTTTTTTAAAAGTTTCTTATACAAATTAGTGAAATCTATAAAAAGACTTTTAGTCAGAGCCCAAAAATCATTCTGCGTGCTTTTGTCATTTTTAATCTTGCCCTTACAAAAGAAAGGTCGAGCTTTACTAGTAAAACTGCTTTATCAAAACGGCAACCAAGCAGCTGTACTGTTTTAATATCTCATTTAAAGGAATTACGAAAAGGACCATGGTGAAAAATAGTTTAATGAAGATGATTATGAAATTTGAAGAGACTGGTGACTTGGTTGTGCTTCCAGGAAGAGGGCAGAAACCGGTTGCGAATGAAACTGTCGAAGTCGCTTTGCTATGATCAAAAGAGCCTCCAGTTTCAGCTATTCTTCAGCAAGTGCTCGATCGGTATAAATGAGTTGGCGAATCCATGGTCGACAATATGAAAAATTCTGCAATTCATTTTAAAATGGTATTTGTGTAAGATCCACGTGGTGCAAATGCTGCTACCAAATATGCTATGAATTTGCTTTCTGATTTTCGGTGAGAATGGAAGTTGATGGCCTTCACAAATTCTATAGTCATATGAAGCGTACTTTTCGTTAGATGGAGCTGCGAATAAACAAAATTGTCGCATATGGGGTGCCTCACCTCTAATGACCTGCACCAACAACAATTGATTACGTGATGCATGGTATGGATTTACTGTTGATTTTATACTCGAACCATTTCACTTTGAAACTCCACAAAATCCTAAACATTCTCTGTCATAAGTGCACGCTACAGTGAACTAACTCCTTTGACAACAAATCATTCTTGCTTTACAAGAATAGTAATGTTTGCAGACAGTGTATTCATGCACATTGCCCCACATTGAATGCCAAGTCAAAGAACTGATTCGTGCTACTTTGGTTAGAATTATATAATATCCGGAGCTTTTCCGGATGCTTGGCCTCCTCGTTCACCCAACTTGAATCCCTGCGATTTCTTGTTTTGGGGTTTACTAAAATACCATGTTTATGGTGGAGGAATTAAGATTTTATCTGAACTGACAGCTAGTATTACACGCCATGTTGCTGCAATTCCTCGAGGGTTTCTTCGCCCTACCGTTGAAAATACTATAATGCGCTTTCAACACGTAATTAATGCCAACAGAATGCCACGTCGAGTACATTCTGTAATTTACTAAAGTTTAATGATTCTGACAGATTTTTTTTTTTTCGCCCTTCTTTAGGTGCCAAAATTCCACCTAGTGATCAAAATTTGAAATACTTTTTTTATTGCAGAAGTCTTTTTCCCATGGTCCATATAATGTTATACACCAAGTTTCATCCAAATCCAAATCGATTTTAGAGGGGTTTGAATAGGGTCACTTTAATTATAACCACCCTGTATGATAATTGGAAGCAGAATAACGTTAAGTTACTGCTTTCCCCCCCCCCCCCTTCAAGCGATTGTACTTTACAATACATAAGAGAAAGAAAATGCATCAAAATTATTCTGAAAATTTCGAAAAAAGTCAGGATTTTTTTTAAATCTGCGAATAACAGAATTCTGCAAACTGTAGAAATGCTGGCCACTGGACAAATGATGTTGAGCTTACTACTACTAATCAGAAATTGCTGAAATTAAGTATAATAATTTTGTAATTACAAATACTGTCAAGAAAAAAAGTAGGATTAATATTAAAAATTGGATTGTTTTTTAATATAAAGAAAAGCTAAAATTACTAAGTGTGCTCTCCTCTTGTATATTTTCTTAATAAGGCACATTTTGTTTTGAACTACATGATATAAAGAAAGAAAAATTTAAATAAAGTCACAAGACTTTTTTCTGTTGATACACATTTTGATGTAAATTTATGGATCACTTATCAAACTTAATTCTTCCTATATATTGCTTTCATGTGTACTGGCAATCAGTCAATTTTTGATTGGCGTTGTTCAATGTTTACAATTCTGATATAAGGATCATTCATTGAACTTTTTAATGGATTGATTATTACTTGCTATAGATCTTACAGAGATATTTACATTCATTAAATGTGCTACTACAATTGATTAAAAAGCAGCGCTAATTGGTCTTCAGTTGTCAGTTAGGATTGGGTGTTCTTGTATCTCTTTTGATTTTTACCCGAGTTAAAATAAAAGCTCTGACAGTACAAAGTTGTCCCGCATTGTCATTGAGCAAAAGATTCGTTTTTCGACAGAGCCGACCTTCGTTATGAAGCAGCCCGGGTGCAAGAAACCATTTAAGGCCCTAAATTTTTTGATTAAAAAAAATACAAACACGAACGCATTATACAATTGTCTGTTTATTTAATGCGTGATCTTATTTTTGCTATTAATTATTTCAGGAAAATAACAATTTTTTGTAAGTTCGTTTTTGAAGTGCATTTAAGCGTTAGGCGCACATGATCGAAGATAATTCTTTATTCATTTTAATTTGCAGAAAGAGCGTTCAGTACTTATGTATTATAGTAACTGGCAATGTAAAGAAAGGCTTTAACATACTTAATACAACTCAAAAACGAATCATTATAATTATTAATTAGTATGTATTGCAATATGTGGTGAGCGATTTTTGCATCTCTTTCACTCAAAATCAAATCCAGTAGCAAAACAATTATTTGGAGTAGATTTTCAATCTGAATTCCACAACAGTGTTTTGGGTTTTCTATAATTTGTTCTTCTGCTGTTTTGAAATATAATATTGAATATATCTTTTTCGAATTCGTTTTTCGGGGAAATGTTTTGAATGTTTCAAATCACTTGCTATGGCTTTTGCTTCGTCTATAAATGAGATAATTTTTGTTCTTGATTTTTGGATTAATTTTATTGACTAAATTAAAAGCCCAATCGAAAACAAATGTTTTTACTTGAAATAACTTTTTTGATAATGCTAATTTGGGCATATTGTAAACCATATTATTAACCATTTGTATGTGGAAAAGTAATTCGATGCATAATAATTCATCTAATAAAAAGGCTTGTTTATTGCTCTGAAAAATAAATATACATAATTGTTTTAAGTTGAATTCTCCCGTTTAATTCATTAGTAGCTTCTTATTACTCTGCGGGTATTTTTAACAATCAAAATTAAATAAATAAATAAAACTTTGAATACACCGTCTTGAATGGCGAGTGAGAGTCATCATTCGAGTGCAAAGGGTTAACCATATAATAAATGTCTTTTTTTTTTTTTTGTATTGAATCAGTAGGCTTTTAGCTTCGGATACCGCTGTATTATTGTTATTTGCATCAATAAATTATTCTATGGCATTACAAGTTTGTTCAAACTGTATATACACTATTTTAACCGAATCTATTTTGGCTTCCCAACGAGTGTCGCATAATCGTTTAAGAGAAATGTTTAAAGGCTTTTGTAGAATTTCCCATCATTTTGTAGATGCAGAAAATAAGCAATATAAAGGCTGCAATATCGAAAAAAAAATTCAATATATGCAGATGGAAGCGGTATCACAAATTAACAATTAAAAAGTGTCAGAGGCAAGGTACATAAGTTGTATGAGGGTTTAAAGCAATTATTCTAGATTGTACACCTTCATAATTCTCTTTCATGTGTAGTGTGCCTGTCCTCCACAATTCATTCTCCTACAATATATAAATAAAGCTCATTTTATTAGAGTTTTTGCTAGTTTTTAACCAGTTACTTCAATAAACCCTATAAATGACTCATTTATACTTAATCTTTTCCCTTCAAAATTTACGTACCTAATAAAGTCTGAAGTTTGTTTTTTATGGTAAATATCAGAAGTGAATCCATTTAGATACTGTAATACACTGGTGTGCAAAACTTAAGCAACAATGCAAATTTTAAGCAGATAGCCATGAAATTGCAGAAAAGGAGTTCTTGCGATCAGTATAATGAACACATAATTCAAGAGAAAGGTCATGCGTATGCAAATATCAGGAACAAAACGTCACAGGCGACGTGAGCGTACGCAAAACACGTGCGGAAGGCGCGCGCAGCTCAACACTACAATAAAAGAAAGGACGGAGACGCAATTAAAGACATTCGCTGCAAGTGCACGTGAGTTAATTCGTGAAATATGGCTTGCAGAAATCACCTGGACAATTTCACACGTGGAAGAATGATCGGAAAGCTGGAGGAGGGGCGTAGTATTACCAGTGTAGCTGAAGAGTTCGGAATCAACAAAAGTGTCGTTTCGCGCGCTTGGAAAGCTTTCCAAACCACAGGTACAGCTGTGAGAAAGGTTGGTGGTGGCCGCCCCAGGAAAACAACTGCAGTGGATGACCGACATATCGTCCTGCAGGCGAAAAGAACCCGAAACCAGTCAGCAAGCACCATTGCTCAGCTACTGTGTGCAGCAACGGGGCGACAAGTGTCGCGTTTTACTGTGTCCACACGCCTTCACAAAGGTGGCCTATTCGCCTGCCGTCCTGAACGCTGCATCCCTTTGACAGTTTCCCACCGGCGGCACCGTTTAGAGTGGTGCAGGGAGCACAAAAACTGGACATCTCATCAATGGAATCGTGTCCTCTTTACAGATGAGAGTCGTTTTAGTGCCACAAGCAATTCCCAACGCCAGTTGATTTGGAGAGAGGTCGGGACACGGTTTCATCCCAGTAACATCACGGAACGAGACCGTTTCGGTGGTCCTGGAGTTGTCGTCTGGGGAGGCATTATGATGAACGGGCGGACTGAGCTCCACGTTTTCGACAGAGGTTCTGTAACTGGAGATTGATATTGCCAGGAGGTGATCCTTTCCTATGTGCGTCTGTTCCGAGGTGCCATTGGATCAGGCTTCGTTTTTATGGATGACAATGCACGGCCACACAGGACTCATGCTGTTGAGGAACTCCTGGAAAGTGAAGATATCACTCGAATGGATTGTCCGGCGTGCTCCCCTGATTTAAATCCGATAGAACATGTGTGGGATGCTTTGGGGAGACGCCTTGCGGCACGATTACATCCTCCTGGGAACACCCGACAACTTAAACAGACGCTGATTGAGGAATGGGCACTCTTACCTCAAAAACTGTTGGACAATCTGGTGCTGAGTATGGGGAGACGGTGCGAAGCAATCATTGCAGTAAGGGGAGGGCATATCCCATACTAAGGAACATCTGCTTGCTGTTCTTCCTCTTAGACAGACAATTATGTGTAACGATACTATGAGTTCAATAAAGCCTTTTTTTGTTTGATTCCATACTGTATGCATTGTATTCATTTCTGCGCAACTATGCTTTCGTCATTCTTTCAGAACAAAATGCTGTATCTCATTTCTGAATTTCATGTCTCTCAGATGATTTCTCGTGAAGTTATGGCAAAAAAACATACCTGTTGCTTAAGTTTTGCACACCAGTGTATGTAGCTGCTTTTGTATCGTCTTTAATTTTGTTGAGAACTGCATTTCCTAACGCATGAAAAATTTTTCTAATAATATATGTGCTAAATCATGCATAATTATGTTTTTGGAATTTTTTATTCTGTTTATATGATCCATTAGCATAGGGTCGTATTTACTTAATAATTCAATTAAACTTTAAAAAAATTCCATTACTAGGTGGTCCTATTATTTCATGGTTCCCTCGAAATGAAAGGTAATTACATGCAAAAAATAAAATCACATCTACAATTCTTTGAAATTGTAATTTAAGTCGTTCCGTTTTCTTATTTATATTAACTTGATTTGTTTTATCAATATTCGAACATAAATTTAGTCGTTTTAGTAATTCTTTCCAAGCAATAAATTAAATAAAAGCAACAAAGAATTAAATGACAAATAGAACGATCATGATCTTTAATTCCAATCGACAACATTCTCTAGTTATTATGGCTATTTATAAGTCATGCAGAATTTTCATTTCCTCTGGAAATTAATGTAAAGCAAATGCAAAATACCGAATCTTGCATTTTTGAATAAATCAACCAGCTGCGAAGCTATATTTCATCATTTGGCACCTTTTTTTTTTTTTTTTAAAAAAAAGTAGTAAGTAGTGGTATACGATCTACCTTCAGAAATTCTTTGCAAAAACTCCTTTGTGTTGTATAGGTCTGCTTTTAACACAACATATTAAACTTATCAGTTATAATGCTTGATCATAAACCTGGATCACTTGTATGCATTTGATCAAATTTGTTATTATCAATTTCGTCATTATTCATATATATGGCTCTTCAAAGATTTTCACAGTTTCTACATTTTCATTGCAACATTGTCAATGGAACTTTCTTCGTAGGTTGTAACTCTAATTGGAACTTCTAAAATCGAAGCAATTTCATTGCCAGAATGACTTCATAGACTAGAAAACGCACCTACTCGTGCCTTTTTGAAACTTAGTTTTTCTTCTTTTTTCTTTACTGCTTTTTTCAAACAGAGTCTTGACACCCAGAGGGATACGTCCTTGGCATGGACATGATTAGATCTAATAATATTAAAGATTTTACAGTATGAATTATCAAAGTAATATATGCAATTTAACCTAGTGGGTGAGGTAAATGACCGTACATTATGTTTATAATATTCTGCCCATTTGCACTAAGCTGTAATATATCTGCAAACTTCGTACATTTCAAAACCTATCAGTTGTTCCAGTAAAATTTCTTTCTCCCTTCTTTCCATTCAGGCTAATACCGTTCAGAATATTATTTTAGTTAATGATCATGTCGGGGGACCCCTCAATCGTGGGCCCCGGTGCATAGTCTCCAGATGGCCGGCCTTGAGTTTCGATATACTGTAGCCATACTAAACAATGTCGCGAAATGTCTTATTGTGTATTCAAGTCTCTAATTGAATCATTTATATTGGTAATATATTAAAATATAATAATATTCAAATAAATAATTTATAACAATAACAAAACTTCTTTCCAAAATTTAAAGCCTTCTGTGCTGGTCGGAAGATTTCTGTTTTTGTATTTGAAATATCTGAGGTTTGAAACCAAAGTTCATCCCAGAATCCTGTTCAATATTCTTGGTGGATTTTAATTCTAACATTGTGTGGGAAACTTTACTTTGCTGATGCGGCATGTAGATTTGGAGAGGGATATGTTACCTCGGTGTCGTGCAACTGTAGTTCAAAATTAAGAGATCTATCTCAAAATAGCCCTCCTTTTGTTTCAAAACAGGCATAAGTAAAATAAAAAATGGTGATATTTCATCGTTTAACTATCATCCTGACTGCTTATTTACTAATCTATGACATTAAAACAATCAGTCATGTGTTGTCCTGCTATCTCCTCAGTTGTTCTGTTTAACCTTTTGGATCAGATAATAACCAAATTTGGTTTGAGATTAATAGTTAAAACTAGAAGTAATTTTTAAAACCTAATCTTTCATTTGCCTTCATTTTGATATATTTTTATTTATTAATGGAGACCCTAAAATTCGGGGTCTCAGATGTTTTATTTTCAGAAAATAATATTGTAATAATACCTTCTAATTAACTGTGTTATAGCAGAAATGCCATTTTATTGTTTGCTGAGTGCAAGTGTTTAATTTCTCTAGTCTGTTTCAAATATTCGTTTTTATAATAAAAATTATTTTCTTTAGTGTGAACTATCACCTTTTAAGTTCGTTGCATCTTTTTTCAAACCCTCTATATGCAATTCTTTAACTGATTGAAGAAATACTTCTGTAGATTTAAGTTGTTCAAAATTTTTTCCTTTAGATGTACAATCTGAAAAGAAAGCAAGGCCACCACCAATAGATGTAAGTAATCTTCTATTATATATATATAAAAAATATAGTATTTATTCTCCATATGTTCTTTTATAAAAGGCATATCTTTCATTGCTTAGTAATGTTACTATTTTCTTGTGCATGTGTAAAAAAATCTAACTTTATGATTGTTTCTAAAATGAAATGGAAATTCAAAGTTTCCAATAAAATCTATTAAAAAACCTTCTTTTATTTCTGACTTATTTAAAATATACCATTTTCTTAATTAAAAAATAGGGACTTTAAAAAACTTGTAAATTTTATTAAAATGTATTAGTGTAAATTGATTATGAGATACTTATTTTAGCATTACTATAAATAAAAGCTAATAATAATTCTATTATTAAAAAAATATTTTAAGCAGACAGTTGAATTTATATATATTTCCACATAAATTTGCAAGTATCTCATGTGTTAACCATAAAATGTTGTTGTTAACATTTTTTCTAACAATTTCAAAAGTAGCTTTTTAAAATTTATGTTTGTTCTGTGTGAACTATTATCGCTAACAAGTCAATGGAAAATAATCTGTACATGCATACTTCATTAATTCTGGTTGTGGCTGGCCAATGTCTTTCCGAACCTTTTTCTCTTGCAAGAGATTTACTGATAAAATGTATGGAATTAAATTTTTATTTAGAGAATATTAAAGTAACATTGATATTTTGAAACTTTTCTGAAAATGTGAAAGTTTTGATTGTAATGTTATAATTTTGTTATGAGTAAATACACTGCTTGACAATTACTAAGGAATAGTTACGTTTTTCGGAATAATTAAGTACAGACAATGATTGAAGAAATGAAATTAAGTACATATTTAGTAGGGAAAATGTGCATTTATTATAGTGCAAAATGGTGCTGATATCGACACAGCGAAGAATTAAAAACTTAAAAATAAAAAAGATGCTTCTTGGATGATTTCCAAACAGCTTCACAAAAATTGATCTTCAAGTAAAAATGATACAAACATAAATATCTTAGTAAGATGTGTGATGACTACGGACACTAATGCACATTTTGCATCTGTTCTCCATGCTCTCCACTAAACTATCGAGGAGTTCTTGGGGGATGTCCCACTCCTCTCTCAAGGCGATTTTGAGCTCTTGCACTGTTCGGGGAGGGATGGTTCTTTGTAAAACACGTCTGCCAAGAGCATCTCAGGCATGTTCAATGGAATTTAGGTCGGGAGAGTAAACAGCCATTGCATACGGACAATATTTTCACTTTGCAGTGTGTCCGATAACTCAACGCTTCTGTGTGGCCGCGCATTATCGTCCATAAACAAAAAGTCTGGACCTACAGCACCCCTAAAAAGACGAACATGACCCAGAATAACCTCTCTGCAATACCGTTGCAATGTAACACTTCCTCTCTCAAAGATGTGAAGCGGTGTTCTGCCATTGTGTATGATACCTGCCTACACCATCACGCCTGGGTCGTACCGGTCACGTTCACTAACAAACTGCTGTGCATAACGTGTGTTCCACGCTCTTCCCACAGTAATTGGTGGCCAGAATCGTTTGTCACACTGAAACGAGATTCGTCTGAGAACATCACTCTAGACCAATTTTGGATATCCCAACCAACATTTTCCTTACACCAGCGAAGCAGGATGCAACGAACAGGCTTCCGCTCATGCCGTGAGATGGTTCTTGCAGAAACATGCGTACCGGTAGCGGTTGCAAGGTTTGCAGCTATCTGGCCAGGAGTTAAATTTCTGTTCCTTTTTGCCACGAGAGCCACATAGCGATCCTCTAAAAGTGTGATGTTCCTACCACAACCCCCCCCCCATGCTTTTGCAAAGCATTCCCACCTTCAGCGGCTTTCTTTAATCGCGATATGACACTCTTTGATACACGCATTGCAGCAGCTACCGTGATGACATATTGACCTGCTTCAATCGTCCAACCGTCCAATTTTGCTCTTAATTATTGCAAGAACCAAACAGAATTTCAGAGAAAAAACTTTTATAACATCCTTCACTACTTTGGGTCAAACATCAAACAGCATGAATTTTCGTTTGAATCGTGAGCTTGTATGCAATGTCTTTTATACAGATAACGAATCTTGGTCTACCACGCTCTCAACCTGAATTCACTTTTATTGGTCAGCTGTCTGAGACGCAATTTTGCATAAATCACTTGTTTCTTAGCAATTGTCAAGAAGTGTACAGCAAATACAGAAGTGTACAGTAAGTACAGTAAATAAATTTTTAAATAAAATGACACAGAGTTCCAGGAAAAGAAATACAATGTAGATCATTATTTTAAATGATTTGTTTGAAATAATTCATGCAATTTTTGCAAAGGTTATATACATGGAATAAATCCCATTTATCTGTGCATTCCAAAATATAATTACTGCAATGGATTTTCTCAACTTGATTGTACGTTCAAAATAAATTTTTAGGAAACCTCTTAAATATTGCACTTTTTTTTAACTTATTTTATTTTCTTCCCCCTGTTTTGAAATTGTGAAAAGCAAAACCTTTTATGTAGTATTCTCTTTCTGAAGTTTGAAGTCTGTTAGTACTGCACACAATGTCCTAAAATGGCCATAGGTTAAAAAAAAAATTTACATTTTTCCTAAGAAATGCTTAATTTGATGCCCTTGTTCTCTAAATTATGTAGCTGAAACTACATTAAAAAACTGTTAATATTTTTAGAATGTCTATTTATTAATTTATAAACATAGACACTATAATTGTGCTGTATAAAATCAGATTTTCATAGATTGGTTTCCTTATATTTAATTTTTTTCAAGAATCATGGACTTACATTAGAAAAACCATTTTTGTATATTGAATAAGATATTTATATTTTAAACAAAAAATATGTTAAAAAGTACCGTTCGATTTTATTCATAAGAAGGAATCTATACATCTGAAATAATAAGGGAAAACCAATGAAGTATTATTCCCATAGCCCCAGCCACTGATTTAAAATTCATCGATTTTTTGTTTCATATGGCTTCTGTGAACCTCCTTTTTGGTCTTTTATGATCTCTAGATATGTTGTCATTGGTCATTTGTCCTCTATCGTCCTCAATTTCCAAGAGAAATTTTGAAAACACTATATACAAAGTATTGTATTCTCAATGGGAATAAACCATGACAGAATTTCCCAGGTCGCAACCATTGTGCTGATTTCGAAAATTTTTATTTTACATAATAAACTTTTGAATTGTAGTTAAGTCATCAATGGTTATTTGTCTCACATTATTTTAAAGTTTTGATATATATTACAAAATAAAACTTGAGCTCAGCTCCCAGCCTTAACAACTGGCCCATTTTTGCCGATTTTTATATATTGAAAATAATTGACAAGACCAAAGAGCCAATCTCCTGACCCCAATCACAGCCCAAAATTTGACAACTTTTATTTATTATGAAGTGCATCCCTGTAAATATGTCATTAATGGTTGTCACCATCACCAGTTGTTTTTTAGAGATGTCTTAATATAAAATCTTAAGACAACTCTCAACCTTAACAACTGGAATAATTTTTTTTTCCTTTTTATGCATCTCTAACCAGATGGAATATTCTATATTGATTCAGTTTTTTTTTCTTCTTAATTTTTTATTTCTTATAAGAAAATGAAAGAGATTCGACTTAGCAAAAGACATAAAAAAATTTTGAAATTGTGTTTTCATTTAATGTGATAAGATGTGGCTCATCAAAGTTGATTGAAA